>CM033474.1:247492388-247564407 GCA_019447015.1 Hymenochirus boettgeri
TATAATACTGATGTGGGCTGTATATATTGTATATAGACTGATGTGGGCTGATATATGTAATATTGACTGATACAGCTGATATAATGTAATATAGACTGATACTGGCTGATATAATGTATATAAGACTAATAAGGCAGATATAATGGTAATATAGACTAATAAGGGCTGATATAATGTAATATAGACTGATACGGGCTGATATAATGTAATATAGACTGATACTGCTGATAAGTAATATCTGATACAGGATGATATATGTAATATAGACTGATACTGGCTGTATAATGTAATATAGACTGATTGGCTGATTAATGTAATAATGACCAATATGGCTGATATATGTAATATAGACTGATACGGGCTGATATATGTATATAGACTATGTGGGCTGATATAATGTAATATGACTGATACAGGCTGATATAATGTAATATAGACTGATACGGGCTGATATAATGTAATGATAGACTAATGGGCTGATATAATGTAATATAGACTGATACGGGCTGATTAATGTAATATAGACTGTACGGGCTGATATAATGTAAAAATCCCCGACGGGATTTACCTATTATCGTTCATATGTATGACCAACTTTTGGGCAGAGCCCTCCTTCCCATTGTACCACACTAAAGCAGTAACTTATCACACTAAATGCTGCTGACCAGCACTTGAATTATTTGTATCCTCGTGCATATTAATTCAGCTGTTAAGCGCCACGGAAAATGTTGGCGCTATCAAATCTACAGTAATATATAATTATTATAATAATCCATATAGACAGATATAGTCTTACAGATTGATACAGATGAACAGTATAATATGACTGATGTAGACTGCTATGATTGAATATAGGCAGATAAAGTCTAATATAGACTGATATAGGCTGATATAATCCAATATAGACTAATTTAAACTGATATAGTTTAAAGGGCATGTCCACCCCCAAAACTAAAATTTAACCCCTTACTGGCCACATCAAGTAGTTTAAAACAATCCTTACCTTACATTCCTGCTCAAAATAGTTCCCTGCTGTGCCCCTCCAAAGTCCAGGAAACTGCTGTGTAGGAGCAGTGGTGACTCATGCTGTGCCTGGACTTCCTCAACCTCATCAAGGTTGAGCATGCTCAGTGCAGCCCTCCCTGCCTCTCAGCCAATCACGGATGCGGCTGCCAGTCCCGCCCCCTGCTTTCAATTCCATGCAGCAGAGGCCCTGAACACTGCAGCAGGGGAGAGAGGGCAGGTAAGTAAGAATCGGGGACTTTCTAACAATTATATTAATGCAGTTGGGGCTGGGGGAGCATGCCCTACCACATATCAAAAGTAAAATTTTGGGTGGACATGCCCTTTAATACAGACTGTACAGGCTTATATAATCTTATATATACTGATATAATCTAATATGACTGAGAGGCTGATATTGTCTAGTAAAACATAATATAAATTGTACAGTGTAATGTTGTGTTATAAAGTGCACACTGTGTATAGGTGTGTTTAAAGTGTACATGGTGTATATGTTGTGTTATAAAGTGTACGCAATGTATATGTTGTGTTATAAAGTATACACAATGTATATGTTGTTTATACATATACTCAATGTATACGTTGCATTATAAAGTGTACACAATGTATAAGTTGCGTTATAAAGTGTAACAGTGTATATGTTGTGTTATAAAGTGTACACAGTGTATATGTTGTGTTATAAAGTGTATATGTGTTATATGTTTGTTATAAAGTGTACATGATATCTACACTGTGTTATAAAGTGTACACAGTGTATATGTTGTGTTATAAAGTGTACATGGTGTATATGTTGTTATAAAGTGTACATGAATCTACACTGTGTTATAAAGTGTACACAGTGTATATTGTTGTGTTATAAAGTGTACATGGTGTATATGTTGTTATAAAGTGTACATGATATCTACACTGTGTTATAAAGTGTACACAGTTGATTTGTTGTGTTATAAAGTGTACATGGTGTATATGTTGTTATAAAGTGTACATGATTCACTGTGTTATAAAGTGTACACATGTATATGTTGTGTTTAAAGTGTACATGGTGTATATGTTGTTATAATGTCAATACCATCGGTTTGGGCCTAGGCACTCCTTGTTGGCAACGTGCCACTATGTTGAAGTGTGCAGCTCCCTTCGTCCTCTACCTGTAGGACTCTCAGCTATAGCACAAGCATTTGTATTGGAAGCGCACACTTGTCCTCAGTTTCAAACTGTTTATTATAACACACACATGAACAACGTTTCGGAGAACACTATGTCCCTTCATCAGGTATATCATATAACATATACCTGATGAAGGAGACTAGTGTTCTCCGAAACGTTGTTCAGTTGTTTGTTATAAAAACAGTTTGAAACTGAGGACAAGTTGGCGCTTCCAATACAAATGCTTGTTATAAAGTGTACATGATATTCTACATTGTGTTATAAAGTGGATACGTTTGAGTCTGTTTCATAAAGGAAAGACAAACAGGCTCATTTACGCAGAGCCGCTATCGCTCTGGGTAAATTTTCCTTTCGCTATTCAATATCACATTTGCAAATCTGCGTAAATCCTGCTAAGGGATTTACCCATGCGGGTTTTAACGGCAGCTTTTTCCTGGCTTTAAAATCCAGCATTAAAACTAGCGCAAACACGAAAATGAATCGTGAGCGTCGGATGCACAGGTTTTTTTTCGTAACCTGCGCATCCACGCTATATGGATATAAATTCATGCACCGGAGCGAATTGGATAGCGCGACTTTAACTCCATATATTTGCCCAGCGAGTCTGGGTAAATGAGCCTGAAAGTGCATTGAAAAGCTTTTATGTGCAGGTAAACCACACAATCCTCTCACGCAGGAGGGCTTCTTAACTGCCAGCATACTACCATACTACACATGCTACATGCCATAGTGTAGAGTTTATCTTGTAACAGGGGTGGATCTATACACCATACACAAACTGTGCCATTTTCTATACAGGCCATGGCCATATTAAAGACAGAAAGGATACTGTAAATGTGCCAGACTTAATCACCCTGAAGGAATGTGGGCGGAGCTTGTCTACAGCATGTCAACTAAGATTAATTAAGGGGCTAAAGTGAACCCTGCCTCTCAATTAACCCCTTTTCTACCGGAAACTCCTTTTTGCAGCAAGTAACCAATGTAATATAAATAACTGATATAGTTATAATCTGTAGTGCATTGTGGGAATTTCCAGAGAGTATAACATGTAGTAATTATGCAATAATAATAGAAATAAGAGGGAAATAATCCTGTACACTGCATCAAATAAAAGATTATTGGTCTGCATTGGTTTTGTTAAAGGGACTTCAACCTGGGAACTTTCCATACCCTTCATTAATTTTCCTGTTACTGATCATATATACGTGTTTACAGATGTCGTTTCAATTATGAGATAACGATAATGTCGTTGAACGTTCATTGGCTGCATCATACATGAAAATTATCCAACGTGTGTACGAGGCTTTAGTGCCGAAATACAAATATCGGTTGAGAGAAAAGGGGTTAATGGGGATTTACCACCGTAAAAAATTTCCTAACATTTCATTTAGAAGGAAACGATGGATTTTATATTATATATATTATTTATTATATTATATTTAATCATATGATAAATTAATATTTAATATATTTCTAATATAATTTATATATTTATTTATAGGATTTCTAAATATAATTTATTATATTATTTATTTATTTATTTATAGGATTTAATGATACAATTATTTATATTATTATTTATAGGGTTTATTTCTATTATTTGTAGAATCCTATATGGGGGATTGTTTAGTGAATTGTATCGTTAGTCCCCAACACATTAACATAATAGATGATCCATTTATATTTCTATAATGGTTAGAGCAACAGCAATGAATCTGTTCTAATTATTATTATTATTATTATTATTAAAACTAAGGTTACGAGTATTATTATTTCAGCTAGAATTATTTTTTATTAATTATGACCATAATGTTTTAATTATTTTATTATATTGTTATAATTATCATTGTATTAGTGTAGTGTAGTATTAGTTTTGTTTTATTATGTTATTATTAGTAGTGTGTGTTTGTTTTGTTAGTGTGTGTTTTTATTTTAGTAGTGTATATTGTTTATTGAGTATGTCGTGTGTTTTATTTCTTAGTGTCGTGTTGTTTTTGTGTATGTGTTTGGTGTTTTGTGTGTGTTTTTGTGTGTTTGTGTGTTGGTGGTAGTATGTTCTGTGTGTTTTTTTTTTCGTCGTGTCGCTTTTGTTGTTTTCTTTTTTTTTTTTTTTTGTTTATTGTTTTTTTTTTTTATTTTTTGTTTATTATTTTATTTTTTTTTATTTTATATTTTTTTATTCATTTTTGTGTTTGTTTGTTTGTTTTTTTGTTTTCATGTGTATGTGTTTTTTTTTTTTTTTTTTCTTTTTTTTTTATTTGTTTTTTATTTTTTGCTTCTGTGTTTTTTTTTTTTTTTTTACTTTTGTTGTTTATTTTGTTTTTTAATTTTTCTTCTTTTCTTTTTTCATTTCTTTTTTTTTCTTTGTTTTTTTTTAGGGCTTCCCCCCCCCTTTTCCCCCCCCCACCTGGCCCCCTCTTGTATATCCTTCCTTCTCCCGCTCCGGTTCTCCCGTTCCCCCTCGTCCCACTGCCCCCACCGGAGGATGGCAGAGTCCATATAGACTCTGCCTCCTGTCTCCCCTCTGGGAGAAGTTTGGCATGCGCACTGCAGGCCTCACCCTCCCTTCCTCCCTGTTTGGACCACCACCCACCCTAGCTACAAATCCATTATATATGTGTAGGGCTTAGTCCCCCACCCCAACCGCATATTTTTAATGTAAGAAACTTTCCCATCTTTTCTTACCTTCCCTCTTTCCTCCACCGTTCATATCTACCGCGCGCAACGTCCGTGATTGGCTGCCTCTCAGCCATCACAGATGCGGATGGTCCCGCCCCTCTGCTTGCATTTTTGCGCAAGCAGAGGGCCAGGCAGTGTGGCAGAGGAAAGAGGAATGTAAGTAAAGATCGGGGAAGTTTCTCTTACATTAAAAATATAGCGGTTGGGGCTGGGGACAAGCCCTACACTATATAAAAATTAAAAGAAGGGTGGACATAATAGTGATTTGGCTGGACTCCTGCACACCTTAATATTTATCTTGCTGGGTGCTGGTGGTCTGAAGCGTCCTTCCTCGCTAGTCATACAAATAAATGTGGTGTAACCATTCACTCTGAATGCCTGCAACTTCTTTTAACCAATAATTACAATAATTAGGTTTGAGGAAAAATGTGCCACCAGACTAGAGGAACGGTTAGGGCAGTGTGGCAGCACCGGCCTATGCCAATTTATTTATGGGCTATCTGGAGAAGTACATCTGTAACTCTACATATTTAAAGATCATGTGTAAATGTAGATTAACAGAGGATTTATTTATAGTTTGGGACGGGACTATTGAGCTGTTTGAGCAATTTGTCTTGAACTTAGGGGCTATTTATAAAAAGCAAAAGTAGCGAAATGTTTTCGCATTCGCTTTTCGCATGGTTTTCACCAAAAAGACGTTAACGCTATTTAATAAAGGTAGCGTTAACGAATGGCGAAACCGTTTCCCGCGAGCTATCGCTAAACCCTTTTCGCCTAACTCCGCAATGGTAATTTTAGCGAAAAAGGAGCAAAAAGGCATAACGCGATTTATAAAAGAGCAAAGGTGGTTTTTTGCATTAAAAAGAGCGAAAGATTAGCGCGACCCTGAAGGTGTGTGAAAAGTCTTGTTTTGAGCGAAAAGGCATTCTAATGGGTAATATGCCTTGAAAAAGCGAACGCGCATTAGAAGGGGCGATCGCGCATTAGAGTGTAATATGCCTTGGAAAAGCGACATTGAAAGGCGATCGCGCATTACAAGTAATATGCCTTGGAAAAGCGAACGTGCATTAGAAAAGCGAACACGCATTAGAAGGCGAACGCACATTAGAAAGGCGAACGCACATTAGAAAGGCGAACGAACATTAGAAAGGCGAACGCGCATTAGAAAGGTGATGTGCAGTGCAAAGAAAATTGTATTCCAATTGAGAAATTCTAAGAAGATTGACTAATAAGACAGGGCTGACTTCTTGGTAAATGTGAGGTGGCCATTTTGAACTTGACATCATTTCTTCTAGTGGGCTTTTCTGGTTTCAATGGTTTTCGCAATGCGTCTTCTTAGATGCGTTAAGTTCCGCTGCGATACTTTTCGCTCTTTATCCGCGCCCGTTCGCCTTTTTCAGCCACGAAGTGTGTTGTTTTTTCGCTTTTTTATAAATAAGGCGAAACGAAGCCCCAAATGGCGTTATTTTCGCTGCGATGTGCTGCGCTAATTATTTGGCGAAAAGACAATCCTTTATAAATATCCCCTTAGTAAAATCACCCTGGTTAAATTCACCCAGCTGGATAAATTGTCAATCCACTTCTGGATGTACAGATGATATAGAAGGGACAAATCATGGATAATGTACATGAAAACCTAGTGATAGAAGCACTACTGCTGACAGCTTTCACCCCCCATCACGTTAACCAGTCTCCCTAAACTCAATACATGAGAGTTGACAGAATTAGCAACAATGATAAAGACAGAGAATATGTACAGAACAGATGACTGTATACGATAATGGGATGTTGCAGAATGTGGTCACTAGATCATTCTGTTAAGGCTAAAGCCAAGAGACAGGACATAGGGATCCCCTTTTATACAAGGATACTATGTGGTTCCTAATGATTAAAATTAGCTTAAAAATCGATGAGCATCCTTAAATCGGATAGACTCTGCACTTTGCGCCGGCTGCGCGAGTCCCGAAGAGGCCCCCACGCAGCCAGCGTGATTTATACAGAGGCTGCGCAAGTCTTAGCACGTAAGTATTTAACGCCAGCTATAGCTGTACTTACGTGCGGGTGAGACCCGGAGCCGCGCAGCTCCTGGTAAATACAGATTTCCCCAGAGCATTTGCTTTCAAAAGTTCAGTCCGTTTTAGAGCTATATGGAAAGTTTGAAAGTTCGATAACGGACCCAATAAAGTCAATGGGAGTCAAATAGTTTGAAAAGTTTGAATGAAATAAAATTAAAATATCAATGGTGTCTCGCGGATTCGATATTTACTCGCGTATAGGTATAATAGACATTTTAACTCGCGGATTAGCTATTTACTCGCGTATAGGTATAATAGACATTTTACTCGCGGATTAGCTATTTACTCGCATATAGGTATAATAGACATTTTACTCGCGGATTAGCTATTACTCGCGTATAGGTATAATAGACATTTTACTCGCGGATTAGCTATTTACTCGCGTATAGGTATAAGACATTTTACTCGTGGATTAGCTATTTACTCGCGTATAGGTATAATAGACATTTTACTCGCGGATTAGCTATTTACTCGCGTATAGGTATTAGACATTACTCGCGGATTAGCTATTTACTCGCGTATAGTATAAAGACATTTTACTCAGCGGATTAGCTTTACTCGGTATAGGTATAATAGACATTTTACTCGCGGATTAGCTATTTACTACTCGCGTATAGGTATAATAGACATTTTACCTCGCGGATTTGCTATTTACTCGCGTATAGGGTATAATAGAATTTTACTCGCGGATTTGATATTTACTCTCGTATAGGTATAATAGACTTTTTACTCGTGGATTTGGATATTTACGTACTCGCATAGGTATAATAGACATTTACCCGCGGATTACTATTTATCCGCGTATAGGTATAATAGACATTTTACTCTGCGGATTAGCTATTTACTCGCGTATAGGTATAATAGACATTTTACTCTGGTATTTGATATTTACTCGCGTATAGGTATTAATAGACATTTTAAACTCGCGGATAGCTATTTACTCGCTATAGGATAATAGACTTTTACTCGCGGATTGCTATTTACCTCGCATATAGGTACAATAGACATTTTACTCGCGGATTAGTATTTACTCGCGTATAGGTTAATAGACATTTTACTCGCGGATTTGATATTTACTCGCTATAGGTATAATAGACATTTACTTGAGGATTGATATTTACTACTTGCGTATAGGTATAAAATAGACATTTTACTCGCGGATTCGATATTTACTCGCGTATAGGTATAATAGACATTTTATTTCGCGGTTAAGATATTTACTCGCGTATAGGTATAATAGACTTTTACTCGCGGATTGGATACTTACTCGCGTATAGGTATAATAGCATTTACTCGCGGATTAAATATTTACTCGCTTATAGGTATAATAACATTTTTACTTGCAGATTCGATATTTACTCTCGCTATAGGTACATAGACATTTTACTTGCGGATTTGATATTATACTCGCGTATAGTGTAATATATAACTTTTACTTGCGGATTTGATATTTACGTCGCGAGTAAAGTTCTAATGAACCTTTTACGTTCGCGGCATTTGTATGTTACTCGCATATAGGTATAGATGTAATATAGACTGATACGGGCTGATATAATGTAATATAGACTGATGTGGGCTGATATATTGTAATATAGACTGATGTGGGCTGATATAATGTAATATTGACTGATACAGGCTGATATAATGTAATATAGACTGATACGGGCTGATATAATGTAATATAGACTAATAAGGGCTGATATAATGTAATATAGACTGATACGGGCTGATATAATGTAATATAGACTGATACTGACTGATATAATGTAATATAGACTGATACAGGATGATATAAGTAATATAGACTGATACGCTGATGATAATGTAATATAGACTGATATGGGCTGATTATAATGTAATAATGACCAATATGGGCTGATATAATGTAATATAGACTGATACGGGTGATATAATGTAATATAGACTGATGTGTGCTATAATGTAATATGACTGATTACAGGCTGATATAATGAATATAGACTGATACGGGCTGATATAATGTAATATAGACTAATAAGGGCTGATATAATGTAATATAGACTGATACGGGCTGATATAATGTAATATAGACTGATACGGGCTGATATAATGTAAAAATCCCCGACGGGATTTACCTATTATCGTTCATATGTATGACCAACTTTTGGGCAGAGCCCTCCTTCCCATTGTACCACACTAAAGCAGTAACTTATCACACTAAATGCTGCTGACCAGCACTTGAATTATTTGTATCCTCGTGCATATTAATTCAGCTGTTAAGCGCCACGGAAAATGTTGGCGCTATACAAATCTACAGTAATAATAATAATTATTATAATAATCCAATATAGACAGATATAGTCTAATACAGATTGATACATGATGACAGTATAATATAGACTGATGTAGACTGCTATGATTGAATATAGGCAGATAAAGTCTAATATAGACTGATATAGGCTGATATAATCCAATATAGACTAATTTAAACTGATATAGTTTAAAGGGCATGTCCACCCCCAAAACTAAAATTTAACCCCTTACTGTGGAACATACATTTAGTGTAGAGGCATTGGAACATACATTTAGTGTAAAGCAATTATAACCTTAGCACACTGGCTTGATGAACTATGCAACATCTTTAATTAACACTGATCGAATTGATAATCTGTATAGAATTATCTATCCCTTATAGAGAAAAAGCACAGAAATTATTTCTTGATGACTGTATTTCTTAAATTCTTGTAAAGCGCAACCATTTAAACATTTATTTAGAATATTTTGGTGTAACCTATGGCTTGTTATTTATCCTAGAACAAACATGCAGTGAAAGAAGTCCCTATTGTGACTGACCTAGTGAGTTTGCCCCAGACAATAGGTAGCGTAAGACAACCCTTGTGTTATTGGGAAGGAAGTGGGTTGTCAGTTTAGATTATTATTTCAGCTAAAATGTCAAATAGCTATTCATTTATACAGTGGATTCTTCATCCTCACGTCTTCTTTAGAAAGTGAAATCACAGTTATTCTAAACACAATCCATTATGAAAGGTGAAATCACAGTTTTTTTAATCGGCCACGACTACAAACCCCTTAAAAACAATTGACAATTATTATCCATAATTAAGCTTTGGACAAAACAGGATTCAGTAACATCTGGTGTGCTGGTGCTTGTCAAGTAAAGTGGCTCAGATGTTCAGCTGTTTTTTTACTCCCCCTTCTGTCTTTTGCATGCGCTAATCACAGTGGGCTGACTGGGAATAGTATACATGGGCTTCTACATTATACAATATGCAATTGGTATAAATGAGACCTTTTTCTAGACTCTAGAGCAGGCTGTCCAATTTACAGTCTGGCCTCATTTCATTTCTTACAGCATCTGCTTTGCACCGATGTAAAGAATACTAACATATTCCATATCTTTTTTTTCATGCAGTGAGCTCGAAAAGATGCTCAGTGTCCTTATTTCCAGATTAACCCTTTCTTGCCAAACAGAACATTTTCCCCAAGAAAACTGACATAGCTAGCTGTACCCATTTAAATGTATGGCAGATGGTATTGATCCAGGCATACTTTGTACAGATCGATGCAGGCAGGGTAAAGTATGTAGCACTCATTCCCCCTCCGCTTCCTCTGCCACACATTAGCCAGAATTTGCTCAGTTAGGCTCTTTATTGATAAACTACCTGAAATCAACCTAAAGTCTATTAATTAACTACTCTGACAATCTACGGAAAGAAAGTTAAACTTTCCATACACGAATTGGCTTATGTGCAATAGATTTACATTTTATTTAATTTTTCTGATAAAACTATCGACACTCAATCTCAGATCCACTCACACGAATCAATATACAGTATGGCCATTTTATACTGATTATCTATTCCATCCATTCTATTCGATGTATGGTCATTCTATACTGATTTTCTATTCCATCCGTTCTAATCAATGTATGGCCATTCTATACTGATTTTCTTTTCCATCCGTTCTAATCAATGTATGGTCATTCTATACTGATTTTCTATTCCATCCGTTCTAATCAATGTATGGCCATTCTAAACTGATTTTCTATTCCATCCGTTCTAATCAATGTATGGTCATTCTATACTGATTATCTATTCCATCCATTCTAATCGATGTATGTTCATTCTTTACTGATTATCTTTCTAACAAATACGCATGTTCTATGTTCTCTAGTTTGATTGAACAGGAGTGGATTGGAGGTCTAAAAAAACTTGTCAGATCAGAGGAAAAAAAAAGAAATTAGTTCTGGTTCAAGAGCTGACTAAGCTTTCCACCTCACTACCTTTCCTTTGGCTGGATTGGATGCTGACAGGTTGTTCAGTTTGCAGCAGTTGTGCCAAGCTCTGTTCTAACAGCAGGAGTGATGGCTTTGCAACATTGCTCTGTAGTCCTGAAGCACCAGTGTGGGCTGTTAGATAAATATTAGCTACAATTTCTATGTATGGATATTAAAGGGCTTTGACTGCTATAGTGTTTTGATGTTAAGGGGATGCCCACAAAGTCATTATAAACATCATGTGATTTTTTTTTACTTTTCTACATTGACAAAATAATTCCCTTAAGCCCATATGCCTTATTGCTATATATTAGCAATAAGGCATATTTTGTATTAATAAATGTGAGTGGGTGCTATTCTTTGTGTTTTCAATGATGTGTAATATATTTTGATTGCTTTAGCAACAGAATCAATTATTTGGAACTTATAGTGCAGTTTGCTGCTGTCTGTAAAAACATCTAATCAGATAACCTATATGGCAGCTTCATCTCCCCCCCCCTCATATGTAGCTATGTAGATTGATAACTTTATATGTGTTTATATTATTGTAAACTATTGTACAGGGCTTCATAGCCCACAGTTATCCACCTGGTCCAACCAGTTTGTGATTAACATCTGATTGGGGCTTTTTAGACATTAAATAGATTCAACAATCAAAGGTTGTATGGCCAGCAGTAAGCTGGGCCAAGAATAAAATTAAATGGAATTTTGCTAAATGGCATCCTATAGTATAGTATATTTTAAGCCAGAAGATCAGCAAGTTCCACCAGTGAAAGTCCCCAGAGAAACTAGCTTTTCCCAGTGATACTTGTTAATTGCTATGTTCATTACCAGCAATGAATGTCACACACCTATCATTAAGCAGGAACATTGCTGGTTGATAATATGATCTATGGGTCATAATGTTTAATTCTCATGAATTTGTATATATGGAACAGTTGCATTAAGATTAATTAAAATGTTAGTTAATCAACTGATATCTCCAGTAGATATTAATTTCTTAACAGATATTTTTTTTTATTATTATTTAAATTCAATAGGACCGAGCTGTAAATAATATCCTTATAATTGGTGAGCTAATTCATACATGCGCTGATTGGTAATAAATCTGGACGTTTCTGACACTGGGTGCTTTATTGGCAGTGGAGTGAAGCAGGCAAGGCAGAGGTAGCTTTTTCAGGAGGTTGCAACAGCAATGAGTGGACCTTCAAATCTCAAAATTACATTGAGAAGGCTAAAGCCATGTGAGCACCCTACTCACATTCTCCTTATTGGCCCATATGGCGCATATTCAGAAACACTTTAAGACCTGTATATGCAAATACCGGTATTGCTGTGAACAGCATCATTTATCTGCACTTTCACCAAGCCATCCATGTAGATTTTAATAGATAATATACTCCATGTTATAATCTAAACAGGTATATAAGGCTTTTATATGGTCACAGAACCAGATGACTTTCAAATATCCTTAAAAATTTCAGCAGAGGATACATTATTCACTATATCATTTTAGAAGAGATGCATTGGGCAATTATCTGAAGAAAAAGTAATTTCAATTCAAGATTCAGTATCGGTTGGCGAGATTTTAAGCTACATCTTTGTGCAGGTTGGGGGGGTTTCACTAAAGACACCCGAACAGCCTGTGCAAGAAATTCAATATCGTGTTTTGCAGCATTTTTTTCTTTTGAAAACCTGACCTGCAATATGTGACGAATGGGTAAAAAAATGCACTATTTTGTTCATTGATTTTGTATTGATTTTCCGACTGATGAACAGTCGGAAAATCACCACTGATTGTGCAGTCTCCTATGGACCATACAATTGGTTGTGGCGAACTGTCAGCCACGATGTAATTCACCGCGACCAACAGTGATTTGACCCAGCTGACCTCTCACTAGTGGCAAACGATCGGTTGGAAAAATCCGGTCGTGTGTACCCAGCCAGTTGTGGTCTGAGACAGAGTCTTTAGGGGGAGGGGACATGTGTTAGATGTGCTAAAATGTGTTGTATAAAGACCTACAATAAAATTAGGATTACTACACATTACTTGGCAGAAAGTCCAAATGCCTGGTAATGATAATGTTGGTGGAATAGATTTCATTTGTTAGGCCCAGTACACATGGGTCAGTTTCGGATTTATCTCTCTGGCAATAAGCCGATTAGTAGTCTATCGGTCAGAAAAAAAGATATTTCTTGAGAGCTCTGTAGCCATGGAAGGAAAGAATTAAAACAGGGAATTTTATCTTTACTACTAGTAATTTTGGGTAATCATTACTGTATGTTTGGGAATGGTATTTTTATAACATGTCTATTATATGTTTTATCTCTAGATTCCCAAAGTCTGGGTACACGCGGTAAGATAATTTTGGCTGACCGACCATCAGTGCCGTATATCGATCAGCCGTACGAAAATATCTCACCAGTGTACGGTGCGGCCTCTTTGTTGCCCATTCATTTGCATCAGACTGCTTGATTGGTCACGCGAACTGTCGGATGCGGCCACTATTGCAGCGGCCGACAGTCATTTGTCCCCACCAAGGGCTCGCTCGTTGCGAACGCTCGGTTGGGACCAAATTTCCCCCGTGTGTACCCAGCCTTACACCAATAAGAGATAGGTGGGAGGTGCCTTTTTATTATAACAGTGGTAGGGTGCTGCCTATTGTTGTTTTGTTCAGTTACATCGTGTAGGATGGGGAGTTGTGGTCCTTCCCTCACATCTGGTTCTTTTTATGTATTTTCCGATCACGTTATTTTTACAACCATAAGAGATAACGTTCCCGTCCGGGGGGAATAAACAAAGCTACAGGTTTGTCATGTGTTTCTATTAATGTGTTTTGTTTGGGTCTGGTAACAGGCAGACAATCTTGTTTACTGACACTGGGGACACATTATTGCCCAGTGACCTGTAGCTGTGAGGATAGGAGGATATGGTTCAAAATGAGCATTAAGTAGAAATCTCCAGCTGTTTCATCTCTTCCTTTTCCTGTTCACAACAAATGTCCTTTTATTTCCCCTGAAGCAGTGCCTGGTATCCAGTGCTGAGAACCCAGTGAAGTCAGGGATTCCTGCCCTTTTATTCTCTTCTCTCTTTGTAGTGACAGGACCACTGCAGATCCTTGTCAACCTTGCTACAGAATCCAATATATCTTTACTGAAATAGTCAAGAGGGCACATACATCTAGCGGTAAGATAGGGATGGAGATCTCCTTGGCAGGGGAAGGGTTACAGATTATCTATTAGTCTCAGAGGTGGGTTAGTAACTCTGCTTTTCCAGTAATCACACTGGGATCCATGTGAAAATAAAGGTTTGTTTTAATGAGACCGACAAGAACAGGCATTTGGTTACCAGCAGAATAAAAGGAACCCTGAGCCAATGCTGAAAGGAAGTGTATGTGTGGGTTGGAACACAGCTGACACAGCGAGCAGACAAATATCAAAGCCCTTTCAGATTCATTTTATTTAGTGATGGGGGATGAGGGTGTCCTTAGATGTATAATAGACATTTATACAGTGCTTATAGGGACATTAATGTTATTACGGGGAAGATCTTTGTGGAATAAAAATGTATTTTCCATAATCCTATCTTATATATATATATATATATTTATTTTAAGGTTAGCCTATTTTACATTTCTGGTGAAAAAAACCCCAACCCACCTAAATAGCACCCTTTCGACATTAAATGCTGGTGCGCATGTTATCAGCAGCTGCCCAGCTTATTCATAGGAAGATTTTATGTCAAGCAAAAGAGCAGACATTGCCTTTCTCCCAGCTGCACAGTGCGACCTGTAATTATTAAAGGGGAAGGAGGGGGAGGCTGGTGCCGTCTTTGAGATTTTCTTTCCTTGCAAGAATTGCTGGTTGAGTTGTTTCTCACATACTAAAAGCTCATGAGATGCCCAGACCAGTAACAGCAGTGTTGTCAAGGCAACGGGGGGATGCCGCTTCCCGTTCCAAAGGCACAAAAACAAATTTTATTCCTAATGTGCAAATCTGTCCCTCTGCCTGCAGTGGTGATAGAGGCATCCTGTGGATCATTCCAACAGACTGACAAAGCCTACTCTTGTTAAAGGGAATTGGATTAGCTCATTTGTCTGCGCTTTCACGAACCCTTTGATGATCAAGGAGAAACCGTTACATGAACAAATCTTGTGTTTTTACTGTGTGGGTAGGCCTTTAAAACAGAAAACAAAAAACCTCTACAAAAAATGTATAATTATGTATAACATATAGTATATTATAAATGTATGTTGTGTTTTTTGTGAGTTATCGACTAAATTATAAACACTGAGAGGGATGGTGAACAGATCTTGGGGCGGGGGCTATAATTCTGATAAATGGGTGAACTGGTGGGTGATCTTTATTTACCAATATTTTTTGACCAATTTATCAGTAAAATCAGTTTGGCTTGTTAGTCTTCATTAGGCTGCAAGATTGCAAAATTACACTGGGTCAGGTAACAGGCCGACGGTCACTGTATCTTTGAAAGTAAAGCTAGACATGCACAGGCAGAAATCCACCATGGTCTAATAAATAGTTTAATCTGTTTGTAAGGGAAATTGTAGACAAAATCACATTTTACCTAATTTATATCCCAGGAACCGCAGATTAAAATGATGTATCTGTTGTCTTTCAAGTGATCTTTTCAATCAATACAGAATTATACATATGTGAAAATTAAACAGCTCAGGCAACTTCTCACATGGTCTCTCTCTCCTTGGATGAAGCACATTGACATGCCATGTTTTACAAACAAACAAAGCTTGTGGGTCAGTTTTTTTGCCCTTTTATCACAGAAAGAAAAGCCATGTTACTGCCAGACCATTCCTTATTAATAGTTTAGGTAGATACACGTGCAACCCAATAACCTCATTGGGACTTCTTCTAATGAGCAGATGTGGCTAATACATCCTATTGGAGAAAGATTTTATGGCCTCAGATACGTTGCTGTTTTCTTTCTGGGTCCGCCTTATGTAATATGCATCACTCTCTGAGCTTGTTGTATGGAGGAGATGATTATTGGAGGAGATGAATAGTTCTTTTTCTTAGATGACTAGTGAACTGCCTGTCTCTTGTCAAATGAAATGTGATCCACTAGCAGTCAAACATTGATTGGTGAACGAACAATTGAATACCATTTGTTTATTAACCTTATTCAGTCTAATATACCTAGGACGCAAATTTTGTGATGGAAGCTGTTATTAGATGTAATTATTGTTTGCATTTTTTCATAGATCTATTGCAGTTGTTCCCCGACACCAATACTGCAGTGCTTGGTAAATATCTATTGAAATAATGAAAGCAATGCAGCCTTTAATTATACTAACAATTGTTAACAACCCTTAGCCTATCCTCATCTCACATGTTTTCATTTCCTGCTCAGATGTCTTGATCATTTTGAAGAAATGACGGTTGTAGGACCGGTAAACATGGGAAGAGATGCAGTATATTGATTGGTAGATCTGTTGGTAGGAAAGATCTGGCCAGGGTAGCCCTGTTTGTATAGGCCTTTAATAGACCAACGCAAAATATTATAATACATATACACAATACCTTAATTAATGTGTAGTTGTCATTTAACTACATGGAAAACATTAGATAAATGTGACTGACACCTTAATGATATTGGGCAAATTCTGCTGGGGGGAATATCGTTGAGTATGGCCAGCTTTATACAGTAAAGCCAGTACTAAATATTCTTCAGAGACACAGATCAGGGAAGAGTAGATTTGGAACTATATGTCAGTATTTTGGGTTGGAGTATATGGTTAGTGAAAAAAGGCTAAAATGTATATGCTCTGTGATATTGTTTTAAAAGGAGTAGTCCACCCTAAAACCCTAAAACTGGAATTTAAAATGTTGTCACTTGTCTTTCTATTTCATTCTTAAATAAAGAAATCGGCAAAAAAATGTCCATAAATGCAACAATGCAAATTTTGTTTTATTGGGATAAACTTACGACATGACATGATGAGCTGGTTGTACTTATGCTAGAAAATCTCCTGATACAATCGGACTTCCCAGGTATCGATTCAATGTGCCTAAGGCTACCTTAAGTCAGGAAAACATTTTTAAGCCAGTGAATATCCAGATTGCAAAAGGATGTAATCCACAACCCCCATATCCCCCAACTCCTGGAAGAAGATATGTATCTTGAGGACCGCTGGTCCCTTGCTGCAGTGTCACCCCCTTTATGGCTTTGTGGGCTTATATGGCTGTTGTAAGTCATTCCTGTCATAGCCATAACTTACAGTTAGCACCTGATGAGCAGCGACCAACAGACATCCATTCCTGTCACTGCCAACGTGGATAAAGATGCTGTTGGGAAATACTGAAATAGCCCCTTCAAGGAGATCTATTTGACAACAGACACCTCTGTTTACCCTATGGCTTCCTCACTTTGTTCCAACCTGTTCATCAGTCTGCTGCCAAGGCAACAGCTTCTAAGCTGCCAGTATATAGTTGAGCTGTGTGGTGTTTCCTTTGTATGTTTGTTGGAGGAAGTGGGGCTGTGGTCAGCCATGCCTTGTTTCTGATTCCCTGTATTACAGCAATATAATATAACAATTTCATCTGCTTAATTTCTTTTAATTTCCTCCTTTGTCCTTTCTACTACACCCACATTTACTGGTGCTGCAAACAGTGTCTGGATGTCTCTCTGTGTCTGTTAAAGGGCATGTCCACCCCTTTTTTAACTTTTGTTATACTGTAGGTCTTCCTCCCCCAGCCCCAACCGCTATATTAATATGTGCAGAAACTCCCCCTACAGCCCCAAAGGGGTTTTACACTAGGGGGAGGGAGAGGAAAAAAAACCTCTGAGAGGACGCCTCAGAGGCAGAAACAATTTCCCTCCCTGCAGTGCTCCTGGTGGCCAGTTTTTGGGACTTTACAGGGACATTACAGGAGAACCATTTGGAACTGGGATGTAAGGTAAGGATTTTATTACACTACACAGTGGGGCCAGCAGTGGGTTAAATTCTAGTTTTGGGACAGGACATACCCTTTAAATGCTACTGTGTTCTTCTTATAATGTATATATGTAAAAACTGGAACAACTGCTGACCTGGGCTCGCTTAGTGGGTTGTGGATTGCATCTTTTTGCAATCTGCATTTTAAAGGGCAATTATACTGATAACCCTCCTCCCAATAATGTGTGGACCTAAGCTGCTAGACCCTCACCCCTGAGTCTGCCCTAGTTTCCCCATACCATAACTCCAAAATCTGGCTAATAGTGCTGGTCTAGCTATGCTAAACACGTGCAAGGCTATGTACGGAGAGCTATTATCGGCTATTTGTGTCTTTAAGGGAATGTCCACCGCCAAAACCATAATTTAATATGTTATTGGCTATTATCCTAGCTTTAAAACAAGCCAAAAACGCATTAAAAATCCGTTCAGCCAACATTAAGATACATACCTTGTTTTTGCAGACCAGGAGCATCTCAGTGTTAATCCAAGCTTTCTGTCATCACCCATGTCCGTGCCTTATCCATTCCCGCGCAGCCTTCATCCTCCCTTAGAATATCCCCCCTCCCACCATCCGGATCCATCCTCGCTTGTCCCTTCACATAGTGTAAAATCCTTTAAACATAAGATAATGCCCCCTGCCCAGAGCTAACCGCCAAGTTATTTCTTAAAATAATTATACAGAACTGTACTTACAGCCCTTCCTTCTCTGCTGTTCTGGCACCCTGCTTGCAAGTTCCTGCAAGCATGTAGCCGGATCAGTGCGCCACAGGAGCGAAGGGGCTGTAAGTAACGTTCTGGTCATTTTTCTGAAGAATAAACATTGCGGTTGGGGTGGGTAGTGGGACAGGGTGGTCACGTTAATCAATGTACCAAAAGTTAACGTGACTTTAAAATACAACTAACTTCAGTTGTAACGTTACATAAAAACTATGTTTCAGCCAATGTACCAAGCCGATAATGGCTATTTAAGACGTAATCTCTAACGCCAGCAGATAGCTGGTGTTACAGATTCGCAAAAGCACTTTTGATGTCCAGGACAGTTCTCAAACTAGACAATAGGAAGAAAATTTCTTGCGGGAGTGTAAGAAGAGGCAGGGCTAGACCGATATCACAATATGGTATTTGGAGCCAAATAGGTACATAAAATACTAATATTGAATATTAATAGTTATGCATGGAACTATTTAAAGGGGAACTTAATAACAGATACTTGTAGTTTCATTAACTTGCATTACAATTGTCAGTATATTATTATATAGAGAAGACAAATATGCCGTTGGAATTTAAATATAAGCACAGCAGGCATAGACAGTATAACACAATGTATAAAACACACGCAGTTAAAAATCATGTTAGATTTTTATCAGTAAAATTTGACACAAACCCAAAAGTAATCTTTCTAACAACCATCCCTAATTTTTTTTTTAAATTCCCAACATGACACTGGTACATACACCTACTGACCCACCCCTCCATTCTTAAAGGGTAACTAAAGTGAAAAAAATATTTTGACCAATCATCAAAAAAGTTTGTTTTTTTAACCCCCAACATGACACAGGCACAAACACTTACTGGTCTATTTATCCATTTCTGTGGCAGCCATACTTAAAGGGTAACTATAGTCAAAAACATTTTTTTTGATCAATAATCAAAAAAGTTAGTTTTTTAACCCCCAACCTGACCTGGGTACACACAACTACTGACCTACCCTTCCACTTCTGTGGCAGCATACCTCATTACCTCTTGTGGCAAAGCCCTAGCACTTCTATTTATATAAGTTATATATTTATGTACTGAACTATCTATGTATTTATCCCCCTTGTTTTACTTTATTGTATTTTAATACTGTACAGAACTGTGTCCCCAAGTGGCGCTATATAAATAAACATATACATACATATATACATACATACATACTTAAAGGGCAACTATACTCAAAAAACTAATTTTGACCAATAACCAGAAAAGTTAGTTTTTTAACCCCAAACCTGACACAGGTACACACACCTACTGACCTACTCTTCCATTTCTGTGGCAGCCATACTTATTGATCCATGTATGGTGCCCACAGATGAAATCAGACTGATCAAAATTATGATGGGCAGAAATTATGGCTGATCGATATTATTGTCAACAATCCGATAATAATATTGAACTGTATGCCCACTATTGGCCATATATAGATTCTGATTGTGTTATCACTAGAATGATTCCAAACATGTTAAATACATGTTAAATGGGCTACAACATATTAAAAATTTTATTAAAATTTTGGGTGGACATGCCCTTTAAAAATCGAACGTGATTTTTAACTGCGTGTGTTTTATACATTGTGTTATACTTTTACAGAATCATTTTCTAATATTTATTTATAAAAGTTACGTCATATATAATCTGTAATAGAAACTCAAACAGGCTCTCTATGCCTGCTGTGCTTATATTTAAATACCAACAGCATATTGGTCTATTCTCTATATACTCATATACTGACAATTGTAATGCATGTTACTGAGACTACAAGTATCTGTCATGAAGTTCCCCTTTAAATAGTTCCATGTATAATTATTAATATCCAATATTAGTATTTTAAGTACCTATTTGTACATCGCCTCATATTCGGCCGATAGTAATTGAATATTGGACTTTATGGCAGTGAAGTCTGGAATTGAGGACCTTCAGTAACAGTGAGTGGTAATTTTGATTCATTCTCTCTTACAGAAGGCAAGGTTTGGACAGACTAAAAGTGTGGTCTAAAATATACTTTTGTACACCATACAGGAGTGTTGTATGGTCTGCTTACAAAGTGCAAAAATTACCTTTATTTATCCCTCTGTACACAGAATGGCAACGTTTCAGGCAAAACTGGGCCCTTTCTCAAGCCTTAACAAGCAATCACACACACAATGCTTTTTGATAGGTGATGTACACTCTAATTATTCAATTAACATCAGGGTAATAAGTGCTAAACTGCTGGAGTGATATTATTAAATAGTGCAACATAGATTCTAAAAACATTTTTATAAAAGTTACATCCTTGTACTTGTGTTATCACAATTTGTGAAATTATACATTAAATAAATTACAATGTTACCTTTTTTAGTCTGGTAGTGTGCATATTGTCCTTTTGGATTGGACATTTTTTCTTCCTTGTACCTTAAAAGTTGGAAATAAATATTAAAATGATTGAATAAATGCACTATATATAATATATAATACATATTAAAAAAATTTGTATAATGAAGTTTATTTAAACTCTGTCACGTTCTGTACAGTACCTTATGCCTATATAAATAATCCAGGTGTATATTCTCTATCAGACCTTGTCTTCTGTCCAGTTACACTCCAAAATATCCGACCCTCTTTCTGTATGATTGTTTTATCCTTTATAAAGTGTCCCGATACTGACACTTTGGTATCAAACTAGAAATAACATTTTTATAATTTGCCATTTTCAGTCCATGCACATGGATAATAATTGTCAAATCCTTTTAGATCCCAAGAGGTTTTCTTATTGTCAGGCATATGTATGCCCAGCACTAAACACGAGCCATATGTAATAACATCATCTTCTCCATGTGATTAAATCATTTTATCCATGAACTGACTAAACAGGTGCTGGGACTTGATTTGTAATCCCAGTTCTGTGTTTAAACAAAATGTAATTGTCGAGGGAACCTTTGTTTATGCCGAGTATAGGCTTGTATTACATAGTGTAAACTTTTCCTGGAAAGTCAGTGTCGTAGCTTTAGTATATTAATCTGCATTAAAGCCCCTCACTGCTGAACCGCACTGCAATTGGAGTCTTATTTCAGAGGCTGCTAAAAGTTTTTTTCCATATGAGCTTTTTATGACTGGTGGTCACACTGTTTATTGAATAAGAAAGTAACAATAGAAAGGGCACCGAAACAACGCATACACTTGGGAGGCTAAATGTCGAAAGGGCATCAGGCCTAATTCACCAAATTGGACGTTTGTACGTAGCTTTAAGCCACCGGCACTAGAGACAATGAGGATTGTGGTAATTGTGTCATTTTTAAATGCTAATGAGGAACCTATGTGGTCACTGCTAAAGGTGGCATACACATTAGTGATATTAGGTAAATCCCGTCGGTCCACAACCTAATTTACCTAATATATCGCTAATGTGTAGGGGCAGAATCCGACCGACCGTAATGCTGACGAACGTCCGTGGTTGGCATGATGGTCAGTCAGAAAAGATGGAAAACTTCCATCTGTTGGCATCCGCTACCTTTACTTTAAAGTAAAGAGAGACAATACCGTCGGCCCGTGTTTGGCCGCATAGCTCATCCCCAACTTGCTTATGGGCGATCTGACATTTAAATGTGTGCGGTTCTCTTCGCAATGTGCCGACAGATACCAATGTGATCTATCTTTACATTGTGATGGAAATTGCATGTGTATGGCCACCTTTAGATGCCATGGGTAATTGGATTGAAATATTGACCCTTGTGTACACAGCCTTAAGTTTTTTTTTCCATGGCTGCCATATCCATTTGTAGATTATTTATTGCTGCTGCCATGCTGATAAGCCACAGCTACCTTACATCCACTTCCTTCCCACTCTATGCAAACAAGCTACTGTGGTACTGTGATATTTTAGATAATCTCTAAAATATTTGTCACTAAGCCTTTATGATGACTTTACCTTTCATCATATTTTTGGTCACATCTATATGGACGTCCCTAACCACTACTAAGCTCTGGCCATGATCTATTAGCCTAAATCTATTCTGTTGCCTGTGTTCAGTGTTATATGTAAATATATATTCTCTAACGTCTCCCAACTATAATGCTCTCTCTGGAACAATAGAAATATAATCATTCTTCTGTTTCATTTCTTTTATAGAAACATGTTTGGCTGAATCTTAAAATCCATTCATCAGTCTGGTAGCGCCAAGGGAACATAAACACAGTAACCTTCCCTGCCAGTAATTTCTGGGATAGGGAGCAGAATATCATCTTGTGTACACCCCTGCTAGTCCTGCACAGAATTAACTCCCACACTCTGCTGCAACAGTTTCATTCTCCTCCTACTCATTTAGATGTGGTTTCCAAAAGCCCACACTGTGTGTGATAATGATCAGCTCATTCATGATTGGGAGAGTGGAAAGATAAATATGAGGCAGCATTAAGAGATCTGAGAAATAGAAAATTTCATAATTTACATGGTTTTAATCATGGCAGCCTTTTAGTGAATGTCACACCATTAGTTGTTCTTGATTACAAATGCAAAACCAAAGCTCCACCTGACGACTGATTTTGACTTTCATTACACAGAGTAGGCAAGTCCGGTCAGGCACCATAATAATCATGTGAAACTAGTAATGGATACGCAAAACAAGAAGGATACTCTATAACCCACCCTCTTCCTTTGTTTTTTTTTTTTTTATAACAGTTTGGCAAACTAGATTTAATAGATCTACAAATCCCAGTGATTCTATTGGTCTTGATGATGTTGGCAGGTGTCTTCTTTCTGCAGCAGCTGGTTTGTTCTATACCACTTCTTTTACTGTGTGTTCTAATTACTGTTCTATTAAGGCTGCATTTGACTGTAACAGTCTGTTGCTTCCACTCAGCACCTCTGGCTATTTGGCTGTTCTCTAAAGAGCATCTGATTCTGCTGCAGTTCATTTGAATTGCAATAGGTGTTTGACATCAGCGGGAAATGTAAGTCCCCAACAGCTAGGAATTGTTATATTTTTAACCAATTATTTTGGTTTGTTTTTTTTCCTGACACTATGATTTGGCATTTAAGTTTAATACAGCAAATACCTAATGCTGGCTATACACTTATTAGACTTTAGAATAGATGATCAAATGTTCAACCCAGGGCCACTTCTCTAATGAGGCAGAGTAAGGCATGTGTCTCAGGCGGCACCTCTGGGTTAAAGCGAAAGGCGGCCGAGGGGGAAATAAACTGCCCCTTAAAAAATTAAAGTTCCCCTCTTGTTATGAAGTATTTGCTATCTAAATCAATTTGACACTCGGATATTACAGAGTTAGGTAAGTAAATTTAACCAGCAGGGCACTTTTTTTTACCATTTTTTGTGATATGGAATGACCAATCCTTGAGAAGTATTTCATAACTTAAATGATTGGATGGGTTTGGAAAATTTCTGCTAGAAATGGCATATGGTTTAAAGGCCTGCATCACTTGACAGTGGTTGTCTTCCAGGTCTTGGATGGCAGTAGGCATCGCCACAGTAGATGTAACGTTTTATTTTACTTCCACACTGTATTAAGGTATTTCCTTCTAAATGACAGCTGCAGCTGGTCTGAGAAATAGCAATATGTTAAATCGTTCTCATCCCATCTTTCATTTCCATTATATAAGGTTTGTATTTAAGCCAGGTCATCCACTGGGAATAAAAGTCATGCAAATATCATCTTATTCTTATCCTAAATCATTAAATGCGCTGAGCTGCTATCCGTTTACAGAACGCATGCAAAAACTATTGCACAGATCGCAGCGCAAACAGACTGTAACGTGGGTGAAATGCTTCCACGTATTTTACATGTACTGCTGTCCAATAGATGATCTGTTGTATACTTTTACTTGGAGGACATTGTGTTACTTGTTACATTTGATGACATTGTCTCCCAAAATCATTTCCTGTTGGTTTTACCTGATATTTCAAACTGAAATTCCCAAAAGTATTGATGCTATTTATGGCAAAAATAAATCAAAAGCTCTATCTGCCCTCATTATTTTTCTGGCTGGATTGTATGAAAATCTATACAGTTTTGTGCTGGATTTTGACATTTGTAAGATTGATTGACTATGATTTGTACTTGGCAGTGTAAACTTACAGACTTTTCTCTGTTTAACTCCTCTAGGGCACTTTATACATATGAAGACGACTCTGATATTCTCACATTGGCAGCATCTGGGGGTAAGTATCAGATTAATTTTGCTCATCTTGTGAATGGCTATCATAGTTCAATGATAATTTATAAGGAAATCAGGGCTAAATGTGTAGCACTGCTAATATTCATGGAAAATAATTTGTCTTTTTTTGGACATGAGGCATTTTATTCCATCTGTTGTGTTTAAGTAAGCACTTGCATGGAGAATGATTTATTTGTGGACCTTTTTAATATTGCATTTGCATTCCCTGGGGTTGTTAGGCCCAGTTAATATTCACATTTTAGTTATTTATGAAAGGTGTAGTCTCAGTTCAAAAAAAAAAATTAACTCAACACATTTAATTTTGTTTGTCATTTAATTTGCCATATTTTTTATCTACATATTTAAGGAATACAAAAATAAATATCTAAAATGTTTTATTTACCACCTACTCGATTTTGTGTAAAATCACTGCTTCTAAATTATATTTTCTTGGAAATAAACAGAACTGAAAATGCTAAATATTGCCTTTTTAGTGCCTTGTTCTTATGTGAAGTCAAACGTCTGTTGGAACGCAGTTACAGATTCCACAGATTCCTCTGTGATTAAGGCAAACAATAGTGCAAGTCGGAAATTAGTATATAGTGTGAAATTGGTATATTGTGTGGAATTGGTATACAGAAGGGAATTAGTGTACAGTGGGAAATAATAAACAGTGGATATAAGTTTAAAGTGCAGAATAAGTATATAGTGTGATTAATATACAGTGGGGAATTTGTATATTAATTTCACACTGTATACCAGTACTAATTCCCCACTGTATATTAATTTCACACTGTATACTGAGGGGAATTAGTATATAGTGTGAAATTAATATAGTGTGTAAATTTCCATTCAATTTTATTGAAGAAATGGAGGTAAAGGAGCTGTATCTTACCTCCTGTTCTTCAATAAAAGCTGCAAGAGCTGGGAGAGAAGGTTCGGAACTTACCCAATCTCTCGCTCCTCCGCTGCATCCTCTGACAGGTCCCAACGGAGTCTGTATTCCAAGCGCATGCCTTAAAAACACATGCAGCAAGGCTGAGCCAGCAGTGAAGAAGTTTAAATGCAATCAGGTGGTAATCAGTGCAGTCACGCTAAATATATTTATTAAGAGCATACTACAATCAGCAGGAAATTTGGAAACTCTAATATATTGTCACTAAGAAGCTACTGATGAATCTGTGTCAGTTTTTACAGTGTAATGTGTTAAAGGCCCTTCAAACCTAAAGGTGATTCTTCCACTTAAATTTCCCTTTAAAGTTAATTTTTAGAGGGTATGTTTTATCCTGGGACACAAATAAGTGCCTTAGTACAATTCTTAATTATACAACTATCTTTAAGGGTTATTTTGTTTAACACAGTTTCTAATTTACAAGAAAAGTACATTACTATTTTTGATTAAGTGTTGGTGCAGTATTTATTTGTTCTGATAAATAATCATGCAAAATGTATAAAACTCATGACTTTTTGGCATGTGCAATTCCCAGTGGGTACAGGAGTAGGAGGAAAGATGGCAGCCCCCATGGCACAAAGTTTAAACAATGTATCTTTACTTTTATTGGGATGATAGGACTCTAACCTGGTGCATTGTGTACCATGCACTTGGTTTCTGGCCCAAGTTGTTTATTCATTTTAGTTCCCCTTTAAAATTACTAAAATTATTCACCATAGAAATCCCCCCCACACACATAGACCTTTAACTTCTAATTTTACTCCCACATATTAATCACATGGAGATAGAGTACTGTATATGATTGGATAGTTAGGCTAGATTCAGACGAACGGCTGTGCACCTTTCATGCTCCATTTACACCACTGGTTTCTGAGCTTTGCCTGTCGGAAAATGCTGCATGCAACGTTAGCCCCAAACATCTGGAACCGCTAGTGAAAACGCTGCACGAACGGTGCACACCCGTTTGTCTGAATCTAGCCTTAATCTCTTATATGAATTACACATGCCTAAGATCCACCTAGGGGAGAAGGAATTAACTGCTGTACACCTAGTTTGCCTATTTAAATTCCTTATATCCACACACGGAATCCAGTTATAATCTAGCAAACGTTTAGACAGGATTGTCTCGTCTGGTTTGAAAAAAATCTAATATAGAATTCTGATCAATGTTTGACTGCACTATTAAAGGGCATGTCCACCCCTTTCCCTAATTTTTCACATATAGTAGGGCAAGTTCCCCCAGCCCCAACCGCTATAATATTTTTTTCAGAAAGTCCCCCGATCGTTACTTACCTTCCCTCTCTCCTCCGCCGCAATGCCCAGTCTTCTGCTTGCATAGAACTGCAAGCAGGGGGCTGGACCGGCAGCCTTGTCTGTGATTGGCTGAGAGGCGGCCAATCACGGATGCGGTTGCCGGCAGTTCAGAACGCCGGAGGGGAGAGGGAAGTTAAGTAAAGATCGGGGGAGTCTCTGGAAAAGATATTATAGCGGTTGGGGCTGGGGGAACTAGCTCTACTATGTGGGGAGCAAAACGGGAGGGAGAGGAAGGGAGGGGGGGAGGGAGTGAAAGGCTACTCTGAGCAAGCTAAAAACCTCTGAGAGGACAGCTTTTTTCCCTGGTGGCGAGGCTCCTGGTGGTCAGTTTTTGTAACTTTGGGGGGACTTTACAGGAGAACCATTTGGAGCTGGGATGTAAGGTAAGGATTTTTATACACTACAGAGTGGGGCCAAGAATGGGCTAAATTTTATTTTTGGGGGTGGACATGCCCTTTAAGATGTCATAACATACAGAGGAAGAACATTAAACTCTGTAAAGCATGTGACCTTTATTGAATATGTGCCGTTATCTTTACCACTGAACTCTGTTATAGAATAATGTAGAAGAAAAACAGATCAAGGCCACCTTTCCAGCTGCTTTGTTATGGCCAATTTCCCTGGTTCTGTTAAGAAGTCTGTACTTCTGTTTAGTCTACAAGCTTCATCGGCTCCCTGTTATCTTTTTCAGGAGGGGGACTTCATGATCTCGCCAGCCGCTTTGAAAACCAGAAGGTCATGTATGGATTCTGCAGTGTGAAGCAGCCTCATGCAATGCTAGCTCGATATGTGCTCATCAACTGGGTAAGAAAAAAGGATTAAAGATTGTGTGTGTGTGTGACCTACAAGGTGTAAATCAGAAGTACAGTATAGCTATTGTTAAACTGCTTAGGCTTGGCCCCACTTTTTAATTTAAAGGGTATGTCCACTGTTTTTTTGAGTTTGCCTATTCTGTTTAACTGAAGATCGGGAGGTAAATGCGCTATGTCATACATCCTGCTCTGCAGTAAAACTCCTGTTCTGCAGTAAACCTTTCGCTTAATAGCGCAAACTTAAAAAACCAGTGGACATACCTTTTAAATTGCTAATGCAATGCAATAGGCCTGGACCCATTCTAAGGCCTGCATCCTGATCCATTATTGGAACATGTGCATTACTGATTTTAGGTGCGAATTGCCTGATTTTCAGTAATAGGGATGCAACATGCTCAAAAACTGCACACAAACACAATGCCCAATAGTATTTCCTACATAACCTCACGCCATTTTTAGATTCATTATAATGAGGGATTTGGACCTGTTCATGTGTAGTGTTTATCTAATATAAACATGTAAGGTTATTACATTGTTTGAAACAAACACTATGGGACACTGATGCTGGTGTGGTCTATAGAGATTTAGGGTTATTTCTAGCAGTACTAAGCTAAGTTGCCATTATTTTTGTAAATAAGAATTTGAATATGAAACGGATAATAAAGCAGCAGCCGACTGGGTTGTCTGATTCTCAAAGTTTCATATTTTTAGATTTTAAGGGGTACCATGTATATTCAAGTATAAACACAGTTTATTTGGTGTTAAAATACCATTAAAATGAACTCGGTTTATACTGATGACGGGAGCTAAAGTGAGAGAGGAAGGAGTAATCTACCAGTGTGTGCTAGTGGGCATGTCCATTCTCCCCACTGCACAACCTCACAGGAGGTCAAAGCAGGCTGAAAAGGAAATAAGTCAGATCTCACAAGAGTCCTCCAATAGCTTTGTCTTTCAGTTTGATGTCCATCAACAGCTCCTGTCCTTCACTTCTTAAGTATTTGGTCTATATACTTGAGGCAGGCTCCTTTACTCCCGATATGTTAAACTGTGTTTAACTCTGTTACAATATGTAAATACGGCATATAACTCACTAGCTTTGCGTTTGACATCTGCCTTTAGTGCACAATGTATGTTTTTGACAGGTTTTACGATTCAGACTAGATAATAAGAGAACTCTGCTCTGTATACATAGTGTGAATATGGACAGAGAATTTGTTGTAATTGCTTGCAAGCCAGGGATTGTTTCATCTGTAACTGTCATAACATCGTGTTCACTTTTCATTGTAACATAGTGTCTCTCTAATTAAAATTAGGCTAGAAGGATCCCCCAGGAATGACACAAAGATGGTTTTATCTTGCAGTATAATAAATTGTCTGTACCATCTAGCCAGATAACAATTTTATGGTCTTTTTTTCACATAACTGTTTTGTTTATTTGAAAAAAAGATTAAATTTGCCTAAACCTGGATCCAGTGGTGTAACTAGGAATCATTGGGCCCCAGTGAAAACCATGATAGGGCCCCCCATTTTGCTTCATTTACAGTGGTTTTCTGAGGGGGGGGCTGTATTTATCATAGGGAAAGTAAGCTGATGGGGCCCCCCATGGCTCCGAGGAACCCCCTTCAATTGCAGGATTTGCTCCCTTGGTAGTTACACCCCTGCTTGGATCGGATCATGTGTGCATGATCCATTACCCCTCCTTTTTCCTATTCTATCTGCTGCTATGATAAGTCATTACATAAACTGCTTTGCTGCACTCTTAGGAACTGCTATACTTAAAATCCTCTATAAGTATAGTAACAAAGTAACAAAGTAAAAAACTTTTTTCATTGTTGATGGTGTTATATGGACTAATTTAACCTAAGCAGATCACAAGAAAGCATGTTCTGCTGGCCATAAGCTTAAAGGATAACTTTATTGCCTCAATGCATTTTTTTTTAAAACTGCTTTCAAAAGAGTAATGGTATTCAGCCCTCCCCATACAATTCTGTCTGCCTGTAACTGTCACTCAAAACTAGCATGTGAGAAAACACTCCTCCACCCATCCTTGATCAGCTTGATTATGTAGGCTGTATCCTAGCAACTGAACAGTTCAAGTTTGTTTGACTGGCAGTGGAGGAGGAGAGAAGTTGTAACAGACATTCCCATCAGTCAGTGACAAGTGATATGTTAATCATGGTCCTGGGCCATCTAGGAGGTGGGCTTTTAGCACTGATCTTTGCTGTGTGATATCTAAGGGAAGGCAGCACGGTTGTAAATGAGAGTAAGAGATTTCAGCTGCTAGGTGTGTGGACATGTAATGGGGGAGATGTTGTTTTTTTGGGTATTGTTGTCCTTTAATTAAAATAATAAAAAAGAAAATGGGATAGAATGGGGAATGTAGACATCTTAAAAAAAGTCTTATAAGATAGATAAGAGCATTCGCTTTAACCAGACATTTTTCTGTGAAGGTTCTCATTCATCCAGGTCATGGTATAGCTGTTGTATTCAGTAAGATCAACTAAATGTAAGTGTGAGAGTTCCTTAGCATTGTGGGAGGTAATGCTAGAGGAGGGACAGCCATGTGTATGTCAGAAAAAACAAACCATTCTGAATTATAATCATCCACCATGAGATCTGTTAATCGCATCCAAAAAAATCTCAGTTTATACTGTATTATGCTAGGGAGCCAACAGTGGCCTATACAACCTCCAATACTATGTTACTATGTAACTGTTAAACAGTCATTATGGGTAGGGTAAAAAGGTTGGACTATATGGACGTATGTCTTTATACAACCTCCAATACTATCTTACTATGTAACTGTAATACAGACATTATGGGTAGGGTGTAAATGTTGGACTAGATGGACGTATGTCTTTATACAACCTCCAATACTATGTTACTATGTAAATGTTGACTTGTGAAAGAATCTGTTGGCAATTAAGTACCCTGGAAAGTCCCAATTAGCATAAGACAGCCAGGTGTTAGGGACTTCCTGATGCAAGTTGTGGAAGCATTGAGGCTAAGGGGTGTTATCAAAACTGCCCAGGGTAAGGTGTCAAAACAGCATTGTGCATGGCAGACAGTTTGTGAAGTTGACTAATGTTTTGCATTTAAGCATTAACTGTAACACTTGTTCGTTTAGGTGTTTGAGCCTTTTGCAGTATCTTGTTTGGCTCAGATACCTTTTACTGTGAAATCCAGATATATGCTACATGTTACTAGCCTTTGTTAGCAGTTCTGGATTATTGGAGTCGCACACCTTTGGTGAATTTAAAGTGTTTTATTGAAAACCAAACATCAAAGTACAACGTTTCGGGATCACCTGAAGAAGGGGGCACGTTCCCCCGAAACGTTGTACTTTGATGTTTGGTTTTCAATAAAACACTTTAAATTCACCGAAGGCGTGCGACTCCAATAATCCAGAACTGCGTGCATTTACCTCCCTTGGAAGTGGGGAGTTTTCAGGAGGTCAGCACCCACCTAGGTTTGTGTGCATAAGGAACCTGTGTAATATTGATACTAGCCTTTGTTGTCTACATCGGTTAAAGCGCAGGTGGTTTTTGTAGTCTGACAATTTCCTTGCTGCCTTTTCATATTGCCGTACAAGTTTGAGGGTTTTCTCTCCAAATTGATTTGAAATATGCTTGGGAAGTTTCTCATTCATCCAGGTCATGGTATATTGGTTGTATTTAATTAGATCAACTTAAAGTTTAATTTTTGAAGATGGTTTTCTAGTTATCCAACTGGCTTTCCCACTAGCACAGAGGCGAAGGCTAAAGAAATTAAATTTCTCAGAGGAGCCCTTAAGACTTGTGGATATCCAGACTGGGCCTTTGTTAAAAGGGGTAGAAGGGAAGAAAAGAACACGAACACAAACAGTGAAGGGGAAAAGCAAGACAGGAGAAAGAACACGGTCATCCCATATGTAGCAGGGGTCTCCGAGAAATTAAGAAGAATATTCAATAAACATCGTATCCCTGTCTGCTTTAAACCAAATAACACACTGAGGCAGCAATTGGTGCATCCGAAAGACGCAATACCGAAACACAAGAAAAGTGACATCATATATGCAGTGAAGAGTGTTCTGATTTGTATGTGGGGGAGAACAAACAGCAACTGCACCAACGTATGGCCCAGCACAGAAGAGCCAATTCTCTGGTCAGGAACCTGCTGTATACCTGTACCTTAAGGAAAAAGGACATACTTTTGAAGATTGTATAGTCAACATTTTGGCAAAGGAACTTGACTGGTTCAAGAGAGGTGTCAAGGAGGCCATTTATGTGAAAATAAAGAAAACCAAGCCTGAAAAGAGTTGGGGGAGTTCGACACGAACTGTCTGCCATGTACAATGCTGTTTTGACACCTTTCCCTGGGCAGTTTCTATAACACCTCTTAGCCACAATGCAATCACACCTTGCATTCAGAAGGTCCCTAACACCTGGCTGTGATATGCTAATTCAGACTTTCCAGGGTACTTAATTGCCAACAGATTCTTGTAGAAGTCATTCTGAATTAAGAAAGACAGTCGGATGACTAGCAAAGTGTCTTCAAGAACTAAACATTTGATCTAACAGAATAAAACAGATACGCCAGTCCTATGCTGTGCTGGGTACATATTCTTGATGTCACAAGATTCAGCAATGCGGATAAGATTTTATGCAGGAATTGTCTGACTGAAGAAAACTTTTGAATATAATAAAAATCCTTGGTTTGCAGCCTCCCAGTAATGTCTGAAAACCAGGGCACATAGAAGTTACATTAGCTCATTCCCACTGAATAAATTACCAATTATTAGTAACTCCACTCACTGTACATTTGAAATAATTCATATTTATATTATTTATAATCACATTTTGGACTATTACAAGTGATACAGTCTTGGTAGCCCAGGACTTCAAGTTTAACCTAAAGCAAACAGTTAAAATGAATGGACATCTGCGATAATATGTATATTAATTATAATCATTTTATAAAACAAAAGAGGCTCAAATAATAATGTGAGCAACAGTGAAATATTTTCTTATAATAATCAGCTTTGTCACTGTGTAATTATTGTAAGAAAATGTTTCATTGCAGCTCCCATACTCTTCTGGCCATCCACCATTCCAACCCTATAACTGTTTTTAAGAAGTAAAACTGTCAGTTTAAAAGTAATTCACTGATAGTTTTTACCTGCGGAGAAAGTGGAGCATGCATAGGTGCATGCTCTCAGCAAGCAGATTGCATTGTGGGTAAAAAAGCTACAGCGGATTAATCCAGATTGACCTAAATTTAAGGAAATTAAAGTAAATCAGAGTTCGCTTCTTCTGCTTATTTACTTTTAAAGGATAACTTCAGCCTCAGAAAAACTTTACATAGTTTGAAGAATCACCCTCCCAAAACCCTGTTGCTGCCACTAGCAATTAGAATTTACATACCCACGATCTCTCTCCACCTACTCGGCTTCTGTTGGTATCTGGTTCTAAACGCGCTCGGAACACCCCAATCAGTAATGACGGTCAGCAATTGGCTGTGACATCACCGTCACGCTTATGACTGAAAGTCATTACCAAGAAGCAGACTGGAGACCTTATGGAAAAAGTCTAGTGCAGGGTACAGCTAAAGCTAGACATACATGCTTAATGGCTGCAAGATGGTGCAGCTGAATGGTACCTCCTCATCAAAAGCGATCGAAGTATTAACCCATGTACAGTATATCAGTCTGGATTACTAGCAGTTTGTGCCCTGCTGCGGTGCAGCCAGGAACATTCTATTATTTTCTGATCCATTTATTCCATTATAAACTATGCCCAGTTATGTTAAACCCAATACCATCGGTTTGGGCCTAGGCACTCCTTGTTGGCAACGTGCCACCAATGTTGAAGGTGCAGCTCCCGTTCGTCCTCTACCTGTAGGACTCTCAGCTATAGCACAAGCATTTGTATTGGAAGCGCACACTTGTCCTCAGTTTCAAACTGTTTATTATAACACACACATGAACAACGTTTCGGAGAACACTATGTCTCCTTCATCAGGTATATGTTATATGATATACCTGATGAAGGAGACATAGTGTTCTCCGAAACGTTGTTCATGTGTGTGTTATAATAAACAGTTTGAAACTGAGGACAAGTGTGCGCTTCCAATACAAATGCTTGTTATAAAGTGTACATGATATCTACATTGTGTTATAAAGTGGATACGTTTGAGTCTGTTTCATAAAGGAAAGACAAACAGGCTCATTTACGCAGAGCCGCTATCGCTCTGGGTAAATTTTCCTTTCGCTATTCAATATCACATTTGCAAATCTGCGTAAATCCTGCTAAGGGATTTACCCACTGCGGGGTTTTAACGGCAGCTTTTTCCTGGCTTTAAAATCCAGCATTAAAACTAGCGCAAACACGAAAATGAATCGTGAGCGTCGGATGCACAGGTGATTTTTTCGTAACCTGCGCATCCGACGCTAATATGGATATAAATTCATGCTAACCGGTAGCGAATTGGATAGCGCGACTTTAACTCCATATATTTGCCCAGCGAGTCTGGGTAAATGAGCCTGAAAGTGCATTGAAAAGCTTTTATGTGCAGGTAAACCACACAATCCTCTCACTGCAGGAGGGCTTCTTAACTGCCAGCATACTACACATACTACACATGCTACATGCCATAGTGTAGAGTTTATCTTGTAACAGGGGTGGATCTATACACCATACACAAACTGTGCCATTTTCTATACAGGCCATGGCCATATTAAAGACAGAAGAGGATACTGTAAATGTGCCAGACTTAATTCACCCTGAAGGAATGTGGGCGGAGCTTGTCTACAGCATGTCAACTAAGATTAATTAAGGGGCTAAAGTGAACCCTGTGCCTCTCAATTAACCCCTTTTCTACCGGAAACTCCTTTTTGCAGCAAGTAACCAATGTAATATAAATGAACTGATATAAGTTATAATCTGTAGTGCATTGTGGGAATTTCCAGAGAGTAATAACAATGTAGTAATTATGCAATAATAATAGAAATAAGAGGGAAATAATCCTGTACACGTGACATCAAAAATAAAAGATTTATTGGTCTGCATTGGTTTTGTTAAAGGGACTTCAACCTGGGAACTTTCCATACCCTTCATTAATTTTCCTGTTACTGATACATATTACTGTGTTTACAGATGTCGTTTCAATTATGAGGATTAACGATAATGTCGTTGAACGTTCATTGGCTGCATCATACATGAAAATTATCCAACGTGTGTACGAGGCTTTAGTGCCGAAAATACAAATATCGGTTGAGAGAAAAGGGTTAATGGGGATTTACCACCGTAAAAAATTTCCTAACATTTCATTTAGAAGGAAACGATGGATTTTATATTATATATATTATATTTATTATATTATAGGATTTAATCATATGAATAAATTAAATATTTATATATATTTCTAGATATAATTTATATTATTTATTTATAGGATTTCTAAATATAATTTATTTATATTATTTATTTATATTATTTATAGGATTTAATGATACAATTAATTTATATTATTTATTTATAGGGTTTATTTCTATTATTTGTAGGAATCCTATATGGGGGATTTGTTAGTGAATTGTATCGTTTAGTCCCCAACAACATTAACATAATAGATGATCCATTTATATTTCTATAATGGTTAGAGCAACAGCAATGAAATCTGTTCTAATTATTATTATTATTATTATTATTAATAACTAAGGTTACGAGTATTATTATTTCAGCTAGAATTATTTTTTATTAATTATGACCATAATGTTTTAATTATTATTATTATTATTGTTATAATTATCATTGTTATTAGTAGTAGTAGTAGTAGTAGTAGTATTGTTATTATTATTGTTATTATTAGTAGTAGTAGTAGTATTGTTATTAGAAGTAATAGTAGTAGTGTTATTATTATTATTAGTAGTAGTAGTATTGTTATTAGAAGTAATAGTAGTAGTGTTATTATTATTAGTAGTAGTGTTATTATTATTGTTATTAGAAGTAGTAGTAGTGTTATTAGTAGTAGTAGTAGTAGAAGTTGTAGTAGTGTTATTATTATTTGTAGTAGTAGTAGTAGTAGTAGTAATGGTGGTAGTAGTAGTAGTAGTGTTATTATTATTATTAGTAGTAGTAGCAGTAGTAGATTGTTATTATTAATTTATTATTATTTTTTTATTATTGTTATTTATTATTATATTTATATTGTTATATTTTTATCATTATTCTTATTATTATTATATTTTTATTATTATTATTAGTAGTAGTAGTAGTAGTAGTATTGTTATTATTATTGTTATTAGAAGTAGTAGTAATAGAAGTGTTATTATTATTATTAAAAATTATTATTATTATTTTATTATTATATTATTATTATTATTATTATAATTTTTAGCATTACTAGTAGTATATTATTATTTTTTTTATTATTATTGTTGTTATTATTGTTATTATTATATTTTTATTATTATTCTTATTTTATTATTATCATTATTATTATTATTGTTATTATTTTTAAAGGGCATGTCCACCCCCAAAACTATAATCCCCCCCCACCACTGGCCCCACTCTTAAGTAAATAAAATCCTTACCTTACATCCCAGCTCCAAATGGTTCTCCAGTAATCCCCCACTCAAAGTCCCAAAAACTGCCCACCAGGAGGATGGCAGAGTCCATATAGGACTCTGCCTCCTGTCTCCCCTCTGGGAGAAGTTTGGCATGCGCACTGCAGGCCTCACCCCTCCCTCTCCCTCCTGTTTTGGACCACCACCCCCTAGCTACAAATCCATTATATATAGTGTAGGGCTTAGTCCCCCAGCCCCAACCGCTATATTTTTAATGTAAGAAACTTTCCCAATCTTTACTTACCTTCCCTCTTTCCTCCACCGTTCATATCTACCGGCAGCAACGTCCGTGATTGGCTGCCTCTCAGCCAATCACAGATGCGGCTGATGGTCCCGCCCCTCTGCTTGCATTTTTGCGCAAGCAGAGGGCCAGGCAGTGTGGCAGAGGAAAGAGGGAATGTAAGTAAAGATCGGGGAAGTTTCTTACATTAAAAATATAGCGGTTGGGGCTGGGGGACTAAGCCCTACACTATATAAAAAAATTAAAAGAAGGGTGGACATAATAGTGATTTGGCTGGACTCCTGCACACCTTAATATTTATCTTGCTGGGTGCTGGTGGTCTGAAGCGATCCTTCCTCGCTAGTCATACAAATAAATGTTGGGTAACCATTCACTCTGAATGCCCTGCAACTTCTTTTAACCAATAATTACAATAATTAGGTTTGAAGGAAAAATGTGCCACCAGACTAGAGGAACGGTTATGGGCAGTGTGGCAGCACCGGCCTATGCCAATTTATTTATGGGCTATCTGGAGAAGTACATCTGTAACTCTGACATATTTAAAGATCATGTGTAAATGTAGATTAACAGAGGATTTATTTATAGTTTGGGACGGGACTATTGAGCTGTTTGAGCAATTTGTCTTGAGACTTAGGGGCATATTTATAAAAGAGCGAAAAGTAGCGAAATGTTTTCGCATTCGCTTTTCGCATGGGTTTTCACCAAAAAGACAGTTAACGCTATTTATAAAGGTAGCGTTAACGAATGGCGAAACCGTTTCCGCGAGCTATCGCTAAACCCTTTTCGCCTAACTTCGCAATGGTAATTTTAGCGAAAAAGGAGCAAAAAGGCATAACGCGATTTATAAAAGAGCGAAAGGTGGTTTTTTGCATTAAAAAGAGCGAAAGATTAGCGCGACCCTGAAGGTGGTGAAAAGTCATTGTTTGAGCGAAAAGGCATTCTAATGGGTAATATGCCTTGAAAAAGCGAACGCGCATTAGAAGGGCGATCGCGCATTAGAGTGTAATATGCCTTGGAAAAGCGACATTAGAAAGGCGATCGCGCATTACAATGTAATATGCCTTGGAAAAGCGAACGTGCATTAGAAAAGCGAACACGCATTAGAAAGGCGAACGCACATTAGAAAGGCGAACGCACATTAGAAAGGCGAACGAACATTAGAAAGGCGAACGCGCATTAGAAAGGTGAATGTGCAGTGCAAAAGAAAATTGTATTCCAATTGAGAAATTCTAAGAAGATTGACTAAATAAGACATGGCTGACTTCTTGGTAAATGTGAGGTGGCCATTTTGAACTTGACATCATTTTCTAGTGGGCTTTTCTGGTTTCGAATGGTTTTCGCAATGCAGTCTTCTTAGATGCGTTAAGTTTTCGCTGCGATACTTTTCGCTCTTTATCGCGCCCGTTCGCCTTTTTCAGCCACGAAGTGTGTTTTTTTCGCTTTTTTATAAATAAGGCGAAACGAAGCCCCAAATGGCGTTATTTTCGCTGCGATGTGCTGCGCTAATTATTTGGCGAAAAAGACAATCCTTTATAAATATGCCCCTTAGTAAAATCACCCTGGGATTAAATTCACCCGGAGCTGGATAAATTGTCAATCCACTATCTGGATGTACAGATTGATATAGAAGGGGACAAATACATGGATAATGTACATGAAAACCTAGTGATAGAAGCACTATACTGCTGACAGCTTTCACCCCCTCAACTGTTAACCAGTCTCCCTAAATCTCAATACATGAGAGTTGACAGAATTAGCAACAATGATAAAGACAGAGAAATATGTACAGAACAGATGACTGGCTACGATAATGGGATGTTGCAGAATGTGGTCACTAGATCATTCTGTTAAGGCTAAAGCCAAGAGACAGGACATAGGGATCCCTTTTATACAAGGATACTATGTGGGTTCCTAATTGATTAAAATTAGCTTAAAAATCGATGAGCATCCTTAAATCGGATAGAACTCTGCACTTTGCGCCGGCTGCGCGAGTCCCGGAAGAGGCACCCACGCAGCCAGCGTGATTTATCAGAGGCTGCGCAAGTCTTAGCACGTAAGTATTTAACGCCAGCTATAGCTGTACTTACGTGCGGGTGAGACCCGGAGCCGCGCAGCCTCTGGTAAATACAGATTTCCCCAGAGCATTTGCTTTCAAAAGTTCAGTCCGTTTTAGAGCTATATGGAAAGTTTGAAAGTTCGATAACGGACCCAATAAAGTCAATGGGAGTCAATAGTTTGAAAAGTTTGAATGAAATAAATTAAAATATCAATGGTGTCTCGCGGATTCGATATACTCGCGTATAGGTAAAGACATTTTACTCGCGGATAGCTATTTACTCGCGTATAGGTTAATGACATTTTACTCGCGGATTAGCTATTTACTCGCATATAGGTATAATAGACATTTTACTCGCGGATTAGCTATTTACTCGCGTATAGGTATAATAGACATTTTACTCGCGGATTAGCTTTACTGCGCGTATAGGTATAATAGACATTTTACTCGTGGATTAGCTATTTATCGCGTATAGGTATAATAGACATTTTACTCGCGGATTAGCTATTTACTCGCGTATAGGTATAATAGACATTTACTCGCGGATTAGCTATTTTACTCGCGTTAGGTATAATAGACATTTTACTGCGGATTAGCTATTACTCGCGTATAGGTATAATAGACATTTTACTCGCGGATTAGCTATTTACTCGCGTATAGGTATAATAGACATTTTACTCGCGGATTTGCTATTTACTCGCGTATAGGTATAATAGACATTTTACTCGCGGATTTGATATTTACTCTCGTATAGGTATAATAGACATTTTACTCGTGGATTTGATATTTACTCGCGTATAGGTATAATAGACATTTTACTCGCGGATTAGCTATTTACTCGCGTATAGGTATAATAGACATTTTACTCGCGGATTAGCTATTTACTCGCGTATAGGTATAATAGACATTTTACTCGCGGATTGATATTTACTCGCGTATAGGTATAATAGACATTTTACTCGCGGCTAGCTATTTACTCGCGTATAGGTTATATACATTTTACTCGCGGATTAGCTATTTACTCGCATATAGGTAAATAGACATTTTACTCGCGGATTAGCTATTTACTCGCGTATAGGTATAATAGACATTTTACCGTCGGATTGATATTTACTCGCGTATGGTATAATAGACATTTTACTTGCGGATTTGATATTTACTTGCGATATGGTATAATAGACATTTACTCGCGGATTCGATTATTTACTCGCGTATAGGTATAATAGACATTTTATTCGCGGATGTATTGATATTTACTCGCGTATAGGTATAATAGACTTTTACTCGCGGATTGATACTTACTCGCGTAATAGGTATTAGACATTTTACTCGCGGATAGATATTTACTCGGTATAGGTATAATAGACATTTTACTTGCGAGATTCGATATTTACTGCGTATAGGTATAATAGACATTTTACTTGCGGATTTGATATTTACTCGCGTATAGGATAATAGACATTTTACTTGCGGATTTGATATTTACTCGCGTAAAGGTATAATAGACATTTTACTGCGGATTTGATATTTACTCGCCTATAGGTATAATAGACATTTTACTCGCGGATTTGATATTTACTTGTGTATAGGATAATAGACATTTTACTTGCAGATTCGATATTACTCGCGTTTGTAGTTATTAGACATTTTACTTGCGGATTTGATATTTACTCGCGTATAGGTATAATAGACATTTTACTCGCGGATTCGATATTTACTCGCGTATAGGTATAATAGACATTTTACTTGCAGATTCGATATTACTCGCGTATAGGTATAATAGACATTTTACTTGCGGATTTGATATTTATGCGTATGGTATAATAGACATTTACTCGCGTGATTCGATATTTACTCGCGATATAGTTAATAGACATTTTACTTGCGGTTTTGATTTACTCGCGTATAGGTATAATGACATTTAATCGCGGATTAGCTATTTACTCGCGTATAGGTATAATAGACATTTTACTTGCGGATTTGATATATTACTTGCGTGTATAGGTATAATAGACATTTTACTCGCGATTGGATTTGATATTTTACAATGCGTATAGGTATAATAGAAAATTTACTGCGGATTTGATTTTACTCGCGTATAGGTATAATAGACATTTACTGCAGATTCGATATTTACCGCGTATAGGTATAATAGACATTACTCGGGATTTGATATTTACTCGCGTATAGGTAAATAGACATTTTACTTGCGGATTTGACATTTACTTGCGTATAAGTATAATAGACATTTTACTTGCGGTTTTGATATTACTCGCGTATAGGTATAATAGAAATTTTACTTGCGGATTAGCTATTTACTCGCGTTATAGGTACATAGACATTTTATCCTTGGGATTAGCTATTTACTCGCGTATAGGTATAATAGACATTTTACTCGCGGATTTGATATTACTCGCGTATAGGTATATAGACATTTTACTTGTGGATTGATATTTACTTGCGTATAGGTATAATAGACATTTTACTCGGGATTCGATATTTACTCGCGTATAGGTATAATAGACATTTTATTCGGGATTAGATATTTACTCGCGCGAGGATAATATAGACATTTTACTTGCAGATTCGATTTTACTCGCGTATAGGTATAATAGACTTTACTTGCGATTTGATATTTACTCGCGTATAGGTATAATAGACATTTTACTTGCGGATTTGATATTTACTCGCGTATAGGTATAATAGACATTTTACTTGCGGATTCGATATTTACTCGCGTATAGGTATAATAGACATTTTACTCGCGGATTCGATATTTACTCGCGTATAGGTATAATAGACATTTTACTTGCGGATTCGATATTTACTCGCGTATAGGTATAATAGACATTTTAATCGCGGATTCGATATTTACTCGCGTATAGGTATAATAGACATTTTACTGCGGATTTGATATTTACTCGCGTATAGGTATAATAGACATTTTACTCGCGGATTTGATATTACTCGCGTATAGGTATAATAGACATTTTACTTGCAGATTCGATATTTACTCGCGTATAGTTATAATGACATTTTACGCGGATTCGATATTTACTCGCGTATAGGTATAATGACATTTTACTTGCGGTTTGATATTTACTCGGTATAGGTATAATAGACATTTTACTCGCGGATTAGCTATTTACTCGCGTATAGGTATATAGACATTTTACTTGCGGATTGATATTTACTCGCGTATAGGTATAATAGACATTTACTCTCGGATTTGATATTTACTCGCGTAGTATAGGTATAATAGACATTTACTTGCGGATTTGATATTTACTCGCGTATAGGTATAATAGACATTTTACTCGCAGATTCGATATATTACTCGCGGTATAGGTATAATAGAAATTTACTCGCGGATTTGATATTTACTCGCGTATGGTAAATAGACATTTTACTTGCGGATTTGATATTTACTGCGATATAAGTATATAGACATTTTACTTGCGGTTTGATATTTACTTGCGTATAGGTAAATAGACCTTTTACTCGCAGATTAGCTATTTACTCGCGTATAGGTAAATAGACATTTTACTCGCGGATAAGCTATTTACTCGCGTATAGGTATAATAGAATTTTACTCGCGGATTTGATATTTACTCGCGTATAGGTATAATAGCATTTTACTTGCGGATTTGATTTATTACTTGCGTTAGGATAATAGACATTTTACTCGCGGATTCGATATTTACTCGCGTATAGGTATAATAGACATTTTATTCGCGGATGATATTTACTCGCGTATGGTATAATAGACATTTTACTCGCGGATTAGAATTACTCGCGTATAGGTATAATAGACATTTTACTCGCGGATTAGATATTTACTCGCGTATAGGTATAATAGACATTTTACTGCGAGATTCGATATTTACTCGCGTTATAGGTATAATAGACATTTTACTTGCGGATTTGATATTACTCGCGTATAGGTATAATAGACATTTTACTGCGGATTTGATATTTACTCGCGTATAGGTATAAAGACATTTTACTTGCGATTGATATTTACTCGCGTTAGGTATAATAGACATTTACTGCGGATTCGATATTTACTCGCGTATAGGTATAATAGACATTTTACTCGCGGATTCGATATTTACTCGCGTATAGATAATAGACATTTTTCTTTCAGATTCGATATACTCGCGTATAGGTATAATAGACATTTTACTGCGGATTTGATATTACTCGCGTATAGGTATAATAGATTTACTGCGGATTTGATATTTACTCGCGTATAGGTATAATAGACTTTTACTTGCAGTCGATATTTACTCGCGTATAGGTATAATAGACATTTTACTTGCAGATTCGATATTTACTCGCGTATAGGTATAATAGACATTTACTTGCGGATTGATTTTAACTCGCGTATAGGTATAATAGACAATTTTACTCGCGGATTCGATATTTACTCGCGTATAGGTATAAATAGCATTTTACTTGCAGATTAGTATTTACTCGCGTATAGGTTAATAGACATTTACTTGCGGATTTGATATTTACTCGCGTATAGGTATAATAGATTTTACTCGCGGTATTCGATATTACTCGCGTATAGGTATAATAGACATTTTACTTGCGGTGTTTGTTATTACTCGCGTATAGGTTAATAGACATTTTAATCGCGGATTAGCTATTTACTCGCGTATAGGTAATAAGACATTTTACTTGCGGATTTGATAATATAATTGCGTATAGGTATATAATAGACATTTTACTCGCGGATTTGATATTTACTCGCGTATAGGTATAATAGACATTTACTTGCGGATTTATATTTACTCGCGTATAGGTATAATAGACATTTTACTCGCAGATTCGATATTTACTCGCGTATAGGTATAATAACATTTACTCGCGGATTTGATATTACTCGCGTATAGGTATAATAGACATTTTACTTGCGGATTTGAATTTTACTTGCGTATAAGTATAATAGACATTTTACTTGCGGTTTTGTATTTACTCGCGTATAGGTATAATAGACATTTTACTCCGGATTAGCTATTTACTCGCGTATAGGTAAATAGACATTTTACTCGCGGATATTAGCTATTTACTCGCGTATAGGTATAATAGACATTTTACTCGCGGATTGTTTGTATTAATCGCGTAAGGTATAATAGACATTTTACTTGTGGATTTGATATTTACTTGCGTATAGGTTAAATAGACATTTTACTCGAGGATTTCGATATTTACTCGCGTATAGGTATATAGACATTTTATCGCGGATATATATTTACGGTATAGGTATAATAGACATTTTACTTGCAGATTCGATATTTACTCGCGTATAGGATAATAGACATTTACTCTGCGGATTTGATATTTACGCGTTATAGGTATAATAGGACATTTACTTCGGATTGATTTTACTCGCGTATAGGTATAATAGACATTTTACTTGCGGATTCGATTTACTCGGTATAGGTATAATAGACATTTTACTCGCGGATTCGTATTTACTCGCGTATGGTATAATAGACATTTTACTTGCGGATTTGTATATTACTCGGTATAGGTATATAAGCATTTTACTCGCGGGATTCGATATTTACTCGCGTATAGGTATAATAGACATTTTACTTGCGGATTTGATATTTAGCCGTATAGGTATAATAGACATTTTACTCGCGGATTAGATATTTACTCGCGTATAGGTATAATAGACATTTTACTTGCAGATTCGATATTTACTCGCGTATAGGTATAATAGACATTTTACTCGCGGATTCGATATTTACTCGCGTATAGGTATAATAGACATTTTACTTGCGGTTTTGATATTTACTCGCGTATAGGTATAATAGACATTTTACTCGCGGATTAGCTATTTACTCGCGTATAGGTATAATAGACATTTTACTTGCGGATTTGATATTTACTCGCGTATAGGTATAATAGACATTTTACTCGCGGATTTGATATTTACTCGCGTATAGGTAAATAGACATTTACTTGCGGATTTTGATATTTACTCGCGTATAGGTATAATAGACATTTTACTCGCAGATTCGATATTACTCGCGTATAGGTATAATAGACATTTTACTCGCGGATTTGATATTTACTGCGTATGGTATAATAGACATTTTACTTGCGGATTTGATATTTACTGCGTTATAAGTATAATAGACATTTACTTGCGGTTTGATATTTACTGCGTATAGGTATAATAGAAATTTACTCGCAGATATAGCTATTACTCGGTATAGGTACAAGACATTTTACCGCGGATAGCTATTTACTCGCGTATAGGTATAATAGACATTTTACTCGCGGATTGATATTTACTCGCGTATAGGTATAATAGACATTTACTTGCGGATTTGATATTTACTTGCGTATAGGTATAATAGACATTTACTCGCGATTCGATATTTACTCGCGTATAGGTATAATAGACATTTTATTCGCGGATTAGATATACTCGGTATAGGTATAATAGACATTTTACTCGCGGATGATTGATATTTACTCGCGTATAGGTTAAATAGACATTTTACTCGCGGATTAGATATTTACTCGGTATAGGTATAATAGACATTTACTTGCGATTCGATATTACTCGCGTATAGGTATAATAGACATTTTACTTGCGGATTTGATATTACTCGCGTATAGGTTAATAGACATTTTACTTGCGGATTTGATATTTACCCGCGTATAGGTATAATAGACATTTTACTTGCAGATTCGATATTACTGCGTATAGGTATAATAGACATTTTACTTCGGAATCGATATTTACTCGCGTATAGGTATAATAGACATTTTACTCGCGAATTCGATATTTTACTCGCGTATAGGTATAATAGACATTTTACTTTCAGATCGAGATATTACTCGCGTATAGGATAATAGACATTTTACTTGCGGATTTGATATTTACTCGCGTTAGGTTAATAGAAATTTTACTTGCAGATTTGATATTTACTCGCGTATAGGTGATAATAGACATTTTACTTGCAGATTCGATATTACTCGCGTATAGGTATAATAGACATTACTTGCGGATTCGATATTTACTCGCGTATAGGTATAATAGACATTTTACTTGCGGTTTTGATATTTACTCGCGTATAGGTATAATAGACATTTTACTCGCGGATTCTATTTACTCGCATTGGTATAATAGACATTTTACTTGCGGATTTGATATTTACTCGCGTATAGGTATAATAGACATTTTACTCGCGGATTTGATAATTACTCGGTATAGGTATAATAGACATTTTACTTGCGGATTGATATTACTCGCGTATAGGTATAATAGACATTTTACTCGCAGATTCGATATATTACTCGCGTATAGGTATAATAGACATTTTACTCGCGGATTTGAATATTACTCGCGTATAGGTATAATAGACATTTTACTTGCGGATTTGAATTTACTTGCGTATAGTATAATAGACATTTTACTTGCGGTTTTGATATTACTCGCGTATAGGTGTAATAGACATTTTACTCGCGGGTGAGCTATTACGCGTATAGGTATAATAGACATTTTACTCGCGGATTTGATATTTCTCGCGTATGGTGTATATAGACATTTTACGCGGATTTGATATTTACTTGGTATAGGTATAATAGACATTTTACTCGCGGATTCGATATTTACTCGCGTATAGGTATAATAGACATTTACTTGCTGATTCGATTTATTCTCATCGTAGGTATAATAGACATTTTACTTGCGGATTTGATATTACTCGCGTTAGGTATAATAGACATTTTACTTGCGGATTCGATATTTACTCGCGTATAGGTATAATAGACATTTTACTTGCTGATTCGATATTTACTCGCGTATAGGTATAATAGACATTTTACTCGCGGATTTGCTATTTACTCGCGTATAGGTATAATAGACATTTTACTTGCGGATTCGATATTTACTCGCGTATAGGTATAATAGACATTTTACTCGCGGATTTGCTATTTACTCGCGTATAGGTATAATAGACATTTTACTCGCGGATTTGCTATTTACTCGTGTATAGGTATAATAGACATTTTACTTGTGGATTTGCTATTTACTCGCGTATAGGTATAATAGATATTTTACTCGTGGATTTGATATTTACTCGCGTATAGGTATAATAGATATTTTACTCGTGGATTTGATATTTACTCGCGCATAGGTATAATAGACATTTTACTCGCGGATTAGATATTTACTCGCGTATAGGTATAATAGACATTTTACTTGCAGATTCGATATTTACTCGCGTATAGGTATAATAGACATTTTACTTGCGGATTTGATATTTACTCGCGTATAGGTATAATAGACATTTTACTTGCGGATTTGATATTTACTCGCGTATAGGTATAATAGACATTTTACTTGCAGATTCGATATTTACTCGCGTATAGGTATAATAGACATTTTACTTGCGGATTGATATTTACTCGCGTATAGGTATAATAGACATTTTAATCGCGGATTCGATATTTACTCGCGTATAGGATAATAGACATTTTAATTTCAGATTCGATATTTACTCGCTATAGGTATAATAGACATTTTACTTGCGGATTTGATATTTACTCGCGTATAGGTATAATAGACATTTAACTTGCAGATTCGATATTTACTCGCGTATAGGTATAATAGACACTTTACTTGCGGATTCGATATTTACTCGCGTATAGGTATAATAGACATTTTACTTGCGGTTTTGATATTTAATGCGTATAGGTATAATAGACATTTTACTCGGGATTAGCTATTACTCGCATATAGGTAAATAGACATTTTACTTGCGGATTTGATATTTACTCGCGTATAGGTATAATAGACATTTACTCGCGGATTTGATATTACTCGCGTATAGGTATAATAGACATTTTACTTGCGGATTTGATATTACTCGCGTATAGGTGATAATAGACATTTTACTCGCAGATTCGATTTTACTCGCGTATAGGTATAATAGACATTTTACTCGCGGATTGATATTTACTCGCGTATAGGTATAATAGACATTTACTGCGGATTTGATTTACTGCGTATAAGTATAATAGACATTTTACTTGCGGTTTGATATTTACTCGCTATAGGTATATAAAAGACATTTTACTCGCGGGTTAGCTATTTACTCGCGTATAGGTATAATAGACATTTTACTCGCGGATTTGATATTTACTCGCGTATAGGTATAATAGACATTTTACTCGCGGATTTGCTATTTACTCGCGTATAGGTATAATAGACATTTCACTCGCGGATTTGCTATTTACTCGCGTATAGGTATAATAGACATTTTACTCGCGGATTTGCTATTTACTCGTGTATAGGTATAATAGACTTTACTTGTGGATTTGCTATTTACTCGCGCGTATAGGTATAATAGATATTTTACTCGTGGATTGATTTTACTCGGTATAGGTATATAGATATTTACTCGTGGATGGATTTGATATTTACTCGCGTATAGGTATAATAGACATTTTACTCGCGGATTCGATATTTACTTGCGTATAGGTATAATAGACATTTTACTCGCGGATTCGATATTTATTCACGTATTGGTATAATAGACATTTTACTCGCAGATTCGATATTTACTTGCGTATAGATATAATAGACCTTTTATTCGCGGATTAGATATTTACTGGCGTATATATATATATAGGAAAGATGATTGGTACGTACCATCTGGACTGCACACTTAAAACACAAAGAAGGACATTCTATTGGGAATGAACCACCTGTAGCCAAACATTTCGTGGAGCACCAACACCAGGTATGGGACCTTTGCGGGATGGTAATAGAGCATGTGGCCCTGGGTCCCAGAAGAGGAGATAGACAGAAGGCTCTGTTACAGAGAGAGAGCTATTGGATCTATGAACTACAGACTGTATTAATATAAACCTTCCTTTAGTTTGCTTCCTCTAACAACTTAGTGACTATTAAAGGGATGGAATGGAACCATCTCATGGCTGATACTGCGATCTCTATTATATAAGGGATAATGCGCACCTTACAGTATAATATAAGGATATTACGCCACCGAGGAGTTCCCTGACCATATAGAAGCAAGAGGCCGTAGGGAACTCCAAGGTGGCGTAATGTCCTTATATTATAATGTGAAGGGGCGCTTTATTTCTTATAATACATAAGTTTTAGATTCCTTCACCCCATTCACATTTTAAATTCTAGCCTTGTCCCTATTCCTACCTTAATTTAAACCCCCAAGCTACCATCTGTAACTTAAACCCAGTAGAAAGGAACATCCCAGCCCAGCATCTATGGGGTTAAACAAATCTTTGTGGCGGAGAGAGACATTGGTTATGCAGTGACAGGAAGAAGGTCCAGCAGGTTCCTTTAGTGAAGTTAAAACTGCAAAAAACGCTGAGTCATTGTCCAGGCATGAACACTGGAATGGGCGGAGTAGTGGGATATAAGAAATATAAGAAATGCGTCACTTAGTGACATAGCTGAGTGATTTTTATAAGGATATATACCACTGCAGCTCCCATTATAAAATATCACATTTATGTATTATGGCCTTATAAAGTGTTGGAATGTTTCAATTATCATGTTCCTTACAATATAATGTGATCAGTGTTTGGATACATTGAATATTTCGTGATATTTTTGATATTTTGTGTATGGTGGACCTAGCCCTTGAATAGGGAGTTGGTCTGTTTGTATATAGGCCATTCCATTATCATTTTTTTTATTTTTTTTTATTATTATTATTAGTAGTAGTATTATTATTGTTGTTATTATTATTATTTTTTCATTATTATTATATTTTTATTATTTTTATATTTTTATTATTATTTTGTTATTATTTTTATTATTATTAATATTAGTATTATTGTTATTATTATTATATTTTTATTATTATTATTATTATTATTATTATTATTACTTCGGTATTCCCTAATTTGTGTGATTTCCTGTGACTGGTAAATGTTATTGTACTATATTGTATAATATTCTTAATACAGAGGTAGTTGTTTGTTAATAAAAAAAAATAAGGATCATCACTGTACATTCCAACTCTATTCATTATAAGGAATACGTGTTCTGATCAGTTTGTCCATTCAGATCACCAACAGGGAGAATATTCCCCATTTATTATTCAATAGAGAATTTTAGCATTGGCTGTTGGAGGATGCTGGGAGCTGTAGTTTATGAGAGAGGAAGTATTTTTATTAAAAGGGGATACCTGTAATCTAACTGGAAACCAGGGCCCCCACTATTCCCATTGCCCCAAATGTTTAACATTAAGATATAATTATGGTCACAATGCAACTCAGAGGCCCAGGAAGTGACGTTCATGGTGGAGCCTTTACCCTACAGGTAGGTAGGTGAGTGATGTGCATGGTGGAGCCTTTACCCTACAGGCAGGTAGGTGAGTGAGGTGCATGGTGGTGCCTCTACCCTACAGGTAGGTAGGTGAGTGATGTGCATGGTGGTGCCTTTACCCCCTACAGGTAGGTAGGTGGAGTGATGTGCATGGTGGGGCCTTTACCCTACAGGTAGGTAGTGAGTGATGTGCATGGTGGTCCTTTACCCTACAGGTAGGTAGGTGAGTGATGTGCATGGTGGTGCCTTTACCCTCAGGTAGGTAGGTGAGTGATGTGCATGGTGGTTCCTTTACCCTACAGGTAGGTAGGTGAGTGATGTGCATACTGGTACCTTTACCCTACAGCTAGGTAGGTGAATCAGAAGCATGGTGATGCCTTTACCCTACAGGTAGGTAGGCGAGTCAGGTGTATGAAGGAGCCTTTACCTACATGTAGGTAGGTAGATGAGTGATGTGCATGGTGGTACCTTTACTCTACAGGTAGGTAGGTGAATGATGTGCATGGTGGTGCCTTTACCCTGCAGGTAGGTAGGTGTGTCAGGTTCATAGTGATGTCTTTACCCTACAGGTAGGTAGGTGAGTGATGTGCATGGTATTGCCTTTACCCTACAGGTAGGTAGGTGAGTGATGTGCATGGTGGTGCCCTTTACCTACAGGGTGTAGGTGGAGTGATGTGCATGGTGGTGCCTTTACCCTACAGGTAGGTAAGTAGGTGAGTGATGTGCATGGTGGTGCCTTTACCCTACAGGTAGGTAGGTGAGTCAGGTGTATGAAGGAGCCTTTACCTAACAGGTAGGTAGGTGAGTGATGTGCATGGTGGTGCCTTTACCCTACAGGTAGGTAGGTGAGTGATGTGCATGGTGGTGCCTTTACCCTACAGGTAGGTAGGTGAGTGATGTGTATGGTGGTGCCTTTACCCTTCAGGTAGGTAAGTGAGTGATGTGCATGGTGGTGCCTTTACCCTTCAGGTAGGTAGGTGAGTGATTTCCAAGGTGGTGACTTTACACTATAGGGTGCCTATAAGGGACTAGCAATACATTGAGAGCTTGAATGAGTTCTTATTCACCAGCTTCCATTACATTGTACCTGCTCCACTAGAAACTAGAATCTCTCCCCACTAGCCAGTCAAATAAATCTGCTACCAGTGGCTGGATAATGAATGGCTGCCTAAATGATACATTGTGGCAGGAGCTGCCTGAGTAAATCAACCCTTAGGAAAAGGCTAAAATAAATGGGGAAGATTTATTTAAAGGTTCTTAAATCTTCAACCCTCAGCTGTAATTACAAAGTCTGTCTGGAAATGCTTTGGCTGGGGGCACATGGCTGTAACCTTTCCAGTTGGTGTACAGACAACCAGGAAAGGAACCCAGGAAAGTCACATGATCCCCCTACTGCTGCAGAACCTCTTGGCACATGTAACCAATATATTCAATAAAATAAATATTTCCAGATATTGCAAAATGTATTATTTATTATTTAAAGGGACAGAAAATAATGTCATAACCATTGCCAAGGTAGTAAGAAATGCAGAGGTAACTGTGTGACGGACAAAAAAGAAGCTTGAAAATCAACTCCAAGTTCCCCTGCTTGGGACTAGGCTGCCTGGTCTGCATTAGTGTTTGTATAAAAGTTTAGACAAATCCAATACAGGGTCACAAACATAATTAACAGTAAAGAATTCCCATCTTACCCATTAAACTCCCTCCCCTCCTTATATTTCATTTTCCCTCTTGCCAACCACAACATTTCTTGGGCAAAACTGCCATACGGATTAAGCTGCTACCAAAGCCCCCACTCCAGTCTGTTTCTCTATTGAGGAAATGTGCTGCTTGTAAAACACAATTTTTATAAAAACAAAGACTGTAAATATTCCCTGTAAATCTATTGGCTGCAAAACAGACAAGGAAACCTTATTGGAGACAAGAGGATGGTTATATGCAGTAGATAACTAAATATACAGTGAGATCTCCCAGTGACAATGTTACAATGTAACTATCTGCTAATATTCCATAGATACACAGTGAGATTTCCGAGTGAGATGTACAATGTTACAATGTAACTATCTGCTAATATTCCATAGATACACAGTGAGATCTCCCAGTGGGGTGTACAATGTTACAATATAACTTTCTGCTAATATTCCATAAATACACAGTGAGATCTCCCAGTGGGGTGTACAATGTTACAATGTAACTATCTGCTAATATTCCATAGATACACAGTGAGATTTCCTAGTGAGATGTACAATGTTACAATGTAACTATCTGCTAATATTCCATAGATACACAGTGAGACTCCCAGTGAGATGTTACAATGTTACAATGTAACTATCGCTAATATTCCATAGATACACAGTGAGATTTCCTAGTGAGATGTACAATGTTACAATGTAACTATCTGCTAATATTCCATAGATACACAGTGAGATTTCCCAGTTGGATGAACAATGTAACTTTCTGCCAATATTCCATAGATCAGAGTGAGATCTCCCATGAGATGTACACATGTTACAATGTAACTATCTACTAATATTCCATAGATACACAGTAAGATCTCCAGTGAGATGTACAATGTACAATGTAACTTTCTGCCAATATTCCATAGATCAGAGTGAGATTCCCAGTGAGATGTACAATGTTACAATGTAACTATCTCTAATATTCATAGATACAGAGTGAGATCTCCCAGTGAGATGTACAATGTTACATGTACTATCTGCATATTCCATAGATACACAGTGAGATCTCTCAGTGAGATGTACAATGTTACAATGTAACTATATGCTAATATTCCAAGATACACAGTGAGATCTCCCAGTGGGATGTACAATGTTACAATGTAACTTTCTGCTAATATTCCATAGATACACAGTGAGATCTCCCAGTGAGATGTACAATGTTACAATGTAACTATCTGCTAATATTCCATAGATACACAGTGAGATTTCCTAGTGAGATGTACAATGTTACAATGTAACTATCTGCTAATATTCCATAGATACACAGTGAGATTTCCCAGTTGGATGAACAATGTAACTTTCTGCCAATATTCCATAGATCAGAGTGAGATCTCCCAGTGAGATGTACAATGTTACAATGTAACTATCTACTAATATTCCATAGATACACAGTAAGATCTCCCAGTGAGATGTACAATGTTACAATGTAACTTTCTGCCAATATTCCATAGATCAGAGTGAGATCTCCCAGTGAGATGTACAATGTTACAATGTAACTATCTACTAATATTCCATAGATACAGAGTGAGATCTCCCAGTGAGATGTACAATGTTACATGTAACTATCTGCTAATATTCCATAGATACACAGTGAGATCTCTCAGTGGGATGTACAATGTTACAATGTAACTATATGCTAATATTCCATAGATACGCAGTGAGATCTCCCAATGACAATGTTATATTGTAACTATCTGCCAATAGTCCATAGATACACAGTGAGCTCTCCCAGTGAGATGTACAATGTTACAATGAAACTAGCTGCTTTAATCTTCCATAGATACACAGTGAGATCTCCCAGTGAGATGTACAATGTTACAATGTAACTATCTGCTAAATTCCATAGATACACAGTGAGATTTCCCAATGTGATGTACAATGTTACAATGTAATTTCTGCTAATATCCATAGATCACACAGTGAGATCTCCCAGTGGGATGTTTAATGTTACAATGTAACTATCTGCTAATATTCCATAGATACACAGTGAGATTCCCAGTGGGATGTTCAATGTTACAATGAACTATTGCTAATATTCCATAGATACCCAGTGAGATCTCCCATTGGGATGTACAATGTTACAATGTAACTTTCTGCAATATCCATAGATACACAGTGAGATCTCCCAATGGGAGTTAATGTTACAATGTAACTTTCTGCTAATATTCCATAGATACACAGTGAGATCTCCAGTGGACAATGTTACAAGTGAACTATCTGCTAATATTCCATAGATACACAGTGAGATTCCAGTGAGATGTACAATATTACAATGTAACTATCTGCTAATATTCCATAGATACACAGTGAGATCTCCAGTGGGGTGTACAATGTTACAATTAACTTTCTGCTAATATTCCATAACACAGTGAGATCCCCAGTGGGGTGTACAATGTTACAATGTAACTATCTGCTAATATTCCATAGATACACAGTGAGATTTCCTAGTGAGATGTACAATGTTACAATGTAACTATCTGCTAATATTCCATAGATACACAGTGAGATCTCCCAGTGGGATGTACAATGTTACAATGTAACTTTCTGCTAATATTCCATAGATACACAGTGAGATCTCCCAGTGAGATGTACAATGTTACAATGTAACTATCTGCTAATATTCCATAGATACACAGTGAGATTTCCTAGTGAGATGTACAATGTTACAATGTAACTATCTGCTAATATTCCATAGATACACAGTGAGATCTCCCAGTTGGATGAACAATGTAACTTTCTGCCAATATTCCATAGATCAGAGTGAGATCTCCCAGTGAGATGTACAATGTTACAATGTAACTATCTACTAATATTCCATAGATACACAGTAAGATCTCCCAGTGAGATGTACAATGTTACAATGTAACTTTCTGCCAATATTCCATAGATCAGAGTGAGATCTCCCAGTGAGATGTACAATGTTACAATGTAACTATCTACTAATATTCCATAGATACAGAGTGAGATCTCCCAGTGAGATGTACAATGTTACATGTAACTATCTGCTAATATTCCATAGATACACAGTGAGATCTCTCAGTGGGATGTACAATGTTACAATGTAACTATATGCTAATATTCCATAGATACGCAGTGAGATCTCCCAATGACAATGTTATATTGTAACTATCTGCCAATAGTCCATAGATACACAGTGAGCTCTCCCAGTGAGATGTACAATGTTACAATGTAAATATCTGCTAATATTCCATAGATACACAGTGAGATCTCCAGTTGGTGAAAATGTAACTTCTGCCAATATTCCATAGATCAGAGTGAATCTCCCAGTGAATGTACATGTTACAATGTAACTATCTACTAATATTCCATAGATACACAGTAAGATCTCCCAGTGAGATGTACAATGTTACAATGTAACTTTCTGCCAATATTCCATAGATACAGAGTGAGATCTCCCAGTGAGATGTACAATGTTACATGTAACTATCTGCTAATATTCCATAGATACACAGTGAGATCTCTCAGTGGATGTACAATGTTACAATGTAACTATATGCTAAATTCCATAGATACCAGTGAGATCTCCCAATGACAATGTTATATTGTAACTATCTGCCAATAGTCCATAGATACACAGTGAGCTCTCCCAGTGAGATGTACATGTTTACAATGTAAATACTGCTAATATTCCATAGATACACAGTGAGATTTCCCAATGTGATGTACAATGTTACAATGTAACTTTCTGCTAATATTCCATAGATACACAGTGAGATCTCCCAGTGGGATGTTCAATGTTACAATGTAACTATCTGCTAATATTCCATAGATACACAGTGAGATCTCCCAGTGGGATGTTCAATGTTACAATGTAACTATCTGCTAATATTCCATAGATACCCAGTGAGATCTCCCATTGGGATGTACAATGTTACAATGTAACTTTCTGCCAATATTCCATAGATACACAGTGAGATCTCCCAATGGGATGTATAATGTTACAATGTAACTTTCTGCTAATATTCCATAGATACACAGTGAGATCTCCCAATGGGATGTATAATGTTACAATGTAACTTTCTGCTAATATTCCATAGATACACAGTGTGATCTCCCAGTGAGATGTACAATGTTACAACGTAACTATCTGCTAATATTCCATAGATACCCAGTGAGATCTCCCAGTGGGATGTACAATGTTACAATGTAACTTTCTGCTAATTTTCCATAGATACACAGTGAGGTCTCCCAGTGAGATGTACAATGTTACAATGTAACTATCTGCTAATATTCCATAGACACACAGTGAGATATCCCAGTGGGATGTACAATAATACAATGTAACTTTCTGATAATATTCCATAGATACCCAGTGAGATCTCCCAATGGGATGTACAATGTTACAATGTAACTATCTGCCAATATTCCATAGATACACAGTGAGATCTCTCAGTGGGATGTACAATGTTACAATGTAACTTTCTGCTAATGTTCCATAGATACGCAGTGAGATCTCCCAATGACAATGTTATATTGTAACTATCTGCCAATAGTCCATAGATACACAGTGAGCTCTCCCAGTGAGATGTACAATGTTACAATGTAACTATCTGTTGTTTTGAGTTAGGTTCCATAGATACACAGTGAGATCTCCCAGTTAGATGTACAATGTTACAATGTAACTATCTGCTAATATTCCATAGATGCACAGTGAGATTTCCCAATGTGATGTACAATGTTACAATGTAACTTTCTGCTAATATTCCATAGATACACAGTGAGATCTCCCAGTGGGATGTTCAATGTTACAATGTTACTATCTGCTAATATTCCATAGATACACAGTGAGATCTCCCAGTGAGATCCAAACCTATTATTTTACTATAAAATAACAAATATATAATAAACTATTATCCCTCTGTATTGTACCTATACCTTATTATTATACTATAACCAACACTAAATCCCTATTATATCCACTATAACCTCTACCTATTATTCTACCTCTCTCCCACCACTATCACCTATTATTTTCCTATCCTCACCTTCTCTTTATCCTATAACACTACTACCCCTATTTTCTACTATCGCACTCATTGCTCCCATAACCTCCTCCCCCCCCTCTTACTTATATACTCCCAACACCACCAACTCTCCCTCTCCTTTTTTACTATCCCTATTCTTAATACTCTCCCCCCCCCTTACCCCTCTTCTTTTTCCTCCTATACCGTCTTATTGCATAGCACTATCAAAACTCCCTCCCCTCTAACACCCTATTCTTTTACGCTCCCCCATCTTCTTACTCATCTTCTCCTCTCCGCTCTCTTCACACCCCTATCCTAGTCTCCCGCATCTAACCCTCTCCCCTCTTCTTATCCCTCTCCACCCCCCCTCTCCCCCTCTTATTGTACCTATCCTCCTACTCCACCTCTTCTTTCCCCTCTCACACGCACCCGCTTCTGTACTATCCCCTATCCCCTCTTCCGGTCCGCTCGCCCTGCCCCTTTATTCTCCCCCTCTCACACTCTCCCCTCAGTCTTTCCCTCTCCCATCCTCCCCTCTACCCCCCCTCATACCTATTCTTCTACCTCTCCCCACTTCCTCCCTCTTCTGGTCCTCTAAATCCCAACTCCCCCTCTTCCCCCCTATTTTATGCTTATACACTATCCCTATTATTGTCTCACTCCACCTCCCTCTTCTCTCCTCGACTACCCTCTCCCTCTTCTTCCTCCTCTCCCCTCTCAACCCCACTACCCTCTAACCTCTTCTTGTCCCTCTCACACTCCCCCCCAACCCAACATACCTATTCTTTCCTTCTCCCCCTCATCCATCTTATTTGTACTATACACAGACCTATTATTGCTATAACGTACGATATGACAAACATACATATTCTTGTACCTATAACACTATACCTATTAATTGACTATAACGTTGACTGATATGCAACATATAAACCTATTATTAGTATAACACTATACCATATAACTATAACTCTATTATTGATACTATACACTATACCATAATTATAACGATCACACTATACCCATAATTATGCTATAATAACATATACACTATAATTGATTACTATACACCATATACCTATTATTCGACTAGCATAATAACACTTACCTATTATTATACTATTACACACACTATTATAACCTATCACATACCTACTATATGGCATATCACTATATAGTATATATTACAGAGACCGATTAGTACTATACACTAATATCTATATACTCTTATTGTACTAATACCTATTAAGGTAACTATCACTATATACCTATTATTATACTATAATACCTATCAGGTACTATACACTATACCTATTATTTACATAACCTATTATCTATACACTATACCTAATATTATATACTTATACTATACCTATACCATTATTACTGCTATCTTACCTATACCTATTATTTGACTTATACCTATACATATATTGTACATACACTAGACCTATTATGTACTATACACTATACCTATTATTATGCTATACACTACCTATTATTGTACTATACCATTAAGGTACTATACACTATACTATTATTATACGTATCAGCCTTTACTATACTATACACTGTCAGGGTTATTCAATAAAAATTATCGTTTAAAATGGTGCTAATTTTGCCCTACCAATCAGATGTTAGCTTTCAAATGTTAAATAAATCTGATTGTGTGGGGAAAATTAGCACCATTTTAAACGATAAGAACTTTTATTGAATCTCCCTGTGTACCTATTATTGTACTAACACTATACCAACTATATTAAATATATACACATCCTATAACTATTTTTGATACATACTTTTCCTATAATTATAACTATTATTATACTATATACACTATCCTTTAACTAGTATTATTTTACACACTATACTAATCTATTAATTACTATACACTTACAGGGTTATTCAATAAAATTGTTATCGTTAAAAATGGTGCTAATTTTGCCCCAACCAATCAGATGTTAGCTTTCAAATGTTAAATATATCTGATTGGTGGGGCAAGTTAGCACCATTTTTAACGATAACAACTTTTATTGAATCTCCCTGTTGCTATCCTATAACTATTATATATTATATAGATATATCATACCATATACTTTACATTTAGTATACTATATACACTATTATTATACTACAACTGTATATAACTATTATACTACAACACTCTGTATTATCTTATACTACATACTGTGTTATAACTATTATTATACTACCACTGTTTAACTATTATTATATACACACGATGTTAAAACTATTATACTACACTCTGTATTATAACTATTATTATACTGCACACTGTTATACAATGTTACAATGGTCTGACTGTAGCTATATATCCCAGACCCTGCAGGTCACAGTGGCTGCAGTCACAGTGGGGCGGGCACCAGGGGGCGTGACTGAGCCTTGCTCGGTTCATTTCTACTTCTTGTATCAGATACCCTGTGCACAGCGCTGCTAGAGGAGGAGCTGCCCCTGCGCTTTCCTGCAACCTCCCTTGGAACTTACCGGGACTTATTAGGACTCTCCGGCCACCAATGGATACACGTAGCCACCCCTTAACCCGGGTCCTCCTGCTCCTCTCTTTCTTTCTATGGGATCTCCCGTGTATGCAGCAGGCATCAGTCCCATCATCTGCACTAGGGCTCAGAGCACCGAGGAGACAGCGCAGAGAGGGCAAGTTGTTTACCCGGACAGTCGTCCTCAGCCCCGGGCTGTGCCCCCTGTGGTGCCCCATGAGTACAGTTGTCTATATACAGGACAATGTCTGCTGCAGAGAAACTTGGGATTAACAGCAGCAACTTCCAGTCTGCAAGTCTGCAAACACCATTAGCAGCTTTGTGGATAAAAGACCAGGTAAGTGCCAGGACCCACTTACCTGCCAATCCATCATGTCTGGTGCCCACCTACTGTGCCCTTTCCATACAGGTCTGTACCCACCCACTGTGCCTCTATATTAAGTCTGGTTCCCACTCACTGTGCCCCTATATTCAAGTCTGGTACCACTTACTATGTCCTTTCCATACAGGTCTGTACCCACCCACTGTGCCTCTATATTCAAGTCTGGTGCCACCACTTTGCCCCTAATTTAGGGCTTGTACCCACTATCTGCCTTCTCCATGCAGGTCTTTACCCACTCACGTGCCCTCCTCCATACAGGTCTGTACCCACTCCCTGTGCCCTCTATATTCAAGTCGTGGTACCCACTCACTGTGCCCCTTTATTCAGGGCTGGTACCCAGTCACTGTGCCATCTCCATACAGGTCCCACTTAATGTGCCCTCTCCCTACAAGTCTGGAACCAACTCACTGTGCCCTTACTACTGTACACCATCACTGTCCCTTACATAAGGTCTGTTCCCACTCACTGTGCCCTTTGCATACAGGTCTGTTACCCACTCACTGTCCCTTTGTGTAATTTAACATACAGGTCTGTTACCCCTCTCACTGTTCCCTTTACACACAGGTCTGTTACCCCACTCAATGTGCCCTCTACATACATGTCAGTTAACCTCTCATTGTGCCTCTTAGTAAAACCATATACCCAGCCACTCACTGAGTCCTACCCATCAATGCAAATCTGGTACCCAAACACTAAATCCTCTTATATAGGTCTGGTACCCACTCACTGCCCTTTCAGTACCCAGTATTCCTACATATATGTATTAACCGTGGTGTAATGTTATGCCATTTATCAGAAACTGATAATAACTTAACCAGCTGTAATCCAGGTTGTACATCAGTCACTATGGTGATTGCTGTTATACTAATTTGTGTGCAGATTATCAGGATCATCAATGGGCACATTGCAGTAAATAATCAGATTGTACCAGTTAATTGGGAGGGGGGGAATGAAGAGTCTTTTTAGCCCCTGTCTAAAGCTGGGTACACACTGTAACAATCTAAAGCTGGGCACACTTGTGAAACATATAAAGCTGGACACACACTGTAACAATCTAACGGGGCACACATGTAACCATCGAAAGCTGGCTACACACTGTAACCATCAAAGCTGGGTACACACTGTAACAATCTAAAGCTTGGGCACACTGTAACCATCTAAAGCTTGGTACACACTGTAACCATCTAAAGCTGGGTACACACTGTAACCATCTAAAGCTGGGCACACATTGTAACCATCGAAAGCTGGTACACACTGTAACAATCTAAAGCTGGTACACACTGTAACAATCTAAAGCTGGGTACACCTAACAATCTAAAGCTGGGTACACACTGTAACAATCTAAAGCTGGGTACACACTGTAACCATCTAAAGCTGGTATACACTGTACATCTAAAGCTGGGTACACACTTAACATCTAAGCTGGTAACACTGTAATAATCTAAAGCTGGGTACACACTGTAAAAATCTAAAGCTGGGTACACACTAATAATCTAAAGCTGGTACACACAACAATCTAAAGCTGGTACACACTGTAACAATCTAAAGCTGGGTACACACTGTAACAATCTAAAGCTGGGTACACACTGTAACAATCTAAAGCTGGGTACACACTGTAATAATCTAAAGCTGGGTACACACTGTAACAATCTAAAGCTGGGTACACACTTACAATCTAAAGCTGGGTACACACTGTAACAATCTAAACGGTACACTGTAACAATCTAAAGCTGGGTAACACTGTAACAATCTAGCTGGGTACACACTGTAATAATCTAAAGACTGGGTACACACTGTAACAATCTAAAGCTGGTGTACACACTGTAACAATCTAAAGCTGAGTACACTGTAACAATCTAAAGCTGGTACACACTGTAACAATCTAAGCTGGGTACACACTGTAACAATCTAAAGCTGGGTACACACTGTAACAATCTAAAGGTGGGTACACCTGTAACAATCTAAGCTGGGTACACACTGTAATAATCTAAAGCTGGGTACACACTGAAATAATCTAAAACTGGGTACACACTGAAATATCTAAAGTGGTACACACGTGCTTAAAATCAAAGCTGGGTACACACTGTAATAATCTAAAGCTGGGTACACACTGTAACAATCTAAAGGTGGGTACACACTGTAACATCTAAAGCTGGGTACACACTGTAACAATCTAAGCTGGGTACACACTGTAACAATCTAAAGCTGGGTACACCCTGTAACATCTAAAGCTGGGTACACACTGTAACAATCTAAAGGTGGTACACACTGTAACAATCTAAAGCTGGGTACAACACTGAAATAATCTAAAACTGGGTACACCTGTAACAATCTAAAGGTGGGTACACACTGTAACAATCTAAAGCTGGGTACACCTGTACAATCTAAGGTGGGTACACACTGTAACAATCTAAAGCTGGGTACACCTGTAATATCTAAAGCTGGGTACACACGAAATAATCTAAAACTGGGTACACACTGAAATAATCTAAGCTGGGTACACACTGTAACAATCAAAGCTGGTACAACTGTAATAATCTAAGCTGGGTACACACTGTAACAATCTAAAGGGGGTACACACTGTACAATCTAAGCTGGGTAACACGTAACATCTAAAGCTGGGTACACACTGTAACAATCTAAAGCTGGGTACACACTGTAAATCTAAAGCTGTACACACTGTAACATCTAAGGTGGTACACACTTAACAATCTAAACTGGGTACACACTGAAATAATCTAAAACTGGGTACACACTGAAATAATCTAAGCTGGTACACACTGTAACGATCTTTAGGAGATGACAGACAGAATCTTTAGGCTACTAGCGAGCGGTTGGCCGGGATTGTTTTTGCACAATCGCTGTGATTTCCGACATACCCATGCCCTTTTGTTCAATCTGGACTACACCATACAATTTTTGGGATGACCGACTGTTGCATGTTAATTTGGTTATCGCAGAGGCTGACCCGGAATGCATGATATGTATGTATGATGTGTATGAACGTCCGATAATCGTGCCGCGTACGGGCACTTTGTCGTCCAAAATCACCATTTGGTTGAAGATATCCCACCGACAGTGCGCATACATGGCGCAATTACTGGGTGAAACGTAGGTGCATACACAGCTTGCGTCACAGGTCAGCCTCCGCAATCATAAAGCTTAATAGTCTGTGATCACTGCCAACATCTGCCCATTGATAATCACTCACTGTCCAATCAAAAATGAGATGAAAATAAAGTGGCTTTAATGTAGTAACTGCGATTGAAACCACTGTAGCTTTGGAGGATAAAGAGCCACATGTAATTGTTAGGTTTATTCATGTTTTGGAACCAATGTTTAGTTTTATCTTATTCCAAATCCAATGTAAATACAGAGCTGTAGCTGAATAGGACAAACATTGACTGACCTGGCTGGATCTTATCTAGACTGCCCTGTTCTGGATTAGATGTTGCAGCACTGGCAAACAGGGAAATGTTTCTAACTGGTTGTGTGTAGCAGTGTTAAGGTGACCATACATTAGGGCCGATTTTATGTACAATTCGACACACAATCCGACATTTCCATCGATTGGTGAATCTCGATGTTATCATCGGTTTAAGATCGTAATTACGATCGTAATAGTGTATGGCCACCTTAAAGGTTGACATTCGTATATACAATCCTGCCGGAACCACCTCTCCCGTTCTTCTATGCGATCACAAAATCCCATTCAATTTGCAATCATGTCGGTCGCATAAAAACCGGGAGAGGCGGTTCCGGCAGGATCGGGTCGTAGGAGTGCTCGGTCGGGTAAGAAAATTGTATATGTATGGCCACCTTTAGTTTGTATAAACCACAATTGCCAGATTTCAGAAGGCGCAGGGGCGTAACTACCAGGGGAACAGGAGGAACAATTGCATCTTTCTTATTTTTCCTATGACAGATATAGCCTCCTCCTAGAAAACCACTTGGGTGAAGCATGGATAGGGGCCCATCATATTTGCTGGGGGAGGGGGGTGTTTCCTAGTTACACCCCTGATGCTGGGAATTGTATTTCTATACTAGGCTGCTACTGTGGGAAGGCACTCACTGAGATGTTGGAGTCTGTGACTTTTTGCATCATGTGATGAGGTATGGATCATGATGTCATCATATTAGAAAATCTTGTCTATCTGCATGGGTAATTCCTGTTGTATTTTATTGGTACTGTGCATTGTATAGAATCCCATATATTGTATTTACCAGGCCCCTGGGTGTTAATTCTCTTGTGTTTTTTATAGAGATTCTTTTCTGAATATTTTATTGTGATCGGTGTTGGATCTTTGTGTTTGCCTTGTATGGACACCGGATGCTTACGCAAGCTGCATTGTTATCCTGATTTTGTCTTCTAGATAGTCCTATTAAATGCCATAAAGGATGAACAGTCCCCCTGGCTATTGCTTATCTATTCCTATTGCTGCTTTACCCCCTTGGTGGTTGATCTGCCTGCCTGTAGCAAGATAAAAAAGAGCAATGTATGAGGCTTGTACCACATTGCACACACCATGGGGAGGATTTTGTTGAAGACAACATGTTTCAATGAATCAAAATGTAGCAAATCCCAATGCTACTTTATTATTCCTCCATTCAATCATATGTTTGGATCAGTCCCATAAGTGATGCACTTTTATTATAATAAATATATCCTTATACTTACTGCACTTTTAAGACAATAGATATGACTTTACACTCACTGCACTTTTCTACAATAAATGACTTACAATCACTGCACTATTAACATTTTAAATATGTCCTTACACTACTGCACTTTTAACTATAATAAATATCACTTTACTTTCACTGCACTCTCTTACTGCAGTTTTACTAAAAAATATATCCTTACACTATGCACCTTTACTACAATAATATGACTTTACAATCACTGCACTCACTCACTGCACTTTGACTACAATACATAGACTTTATACTCACTGCACTTTTATTACAATAAATATAACCAACACTTCAATGCATTTTTTACTGCAATATATGACTTTATACTTACTTGCACTATTCACTGCACTTTTACCATAATATGTCCTAACACTTACTGCACTTGTACTATAATAGTATGACCATGCACTTACTGCACTTTTACTATAATAAGTAGGACTTAACACTTACTGCACTTTTACTACAATAAATATGACTATGCACCACTCCACGCACTGGACTTTTACAATAATAAATATATCCTTACACTGACTGCAATTGTACTATATAATTATTACCATGCACTTACTGCACTTTTACTACAAGAAATATGTTCTTACACTTACTGCACTTTTACTACAATAAATATGACTTTACACACTCACTGACTACTCATTGCACTTTTACCATAATTTATTCTTCACTTACTGCACCTGTCCTATAATAAATATGACCATGCACTCACTGCACTTTTACTACAATAAATATGACTATAAACTCACTGCACTTTTACTATAATAATAATATGACTTTACTACACTGCGCTCACTCACTGACCTTTTACTATAATAAATATATTCTTACACTTACTGCACTTTTACTACAATAAAAGGACTTTATACTCCTATGCACTTTTACTATAATAAAATATGAACATCACTCACTGCACTCACCGAACTTTACTATATAAATATGACCATGCATCCACTGAACTTTTACTATTATTAATAGGGCTTTGCACTCACTAGCTGCACTTTTACTATAATAATATATCCTTACACTTTATGCACTTGTAATATAATAAATATGACCGTGCACTACTACTCTGCTTTAACTTAATAAATATGACTTTACACTCACTGCACTTTTACTGTAATATATTCTTACACTTACTGCACTTGTAATATAATAAATAGGCCGTGCACTCACTGCCTTTTACTATAGTAAATATGACTTACACTCACTGCACTTATATTACTCTACTAATAATAAATAGACTTTACATCACCTGTCACTTAACAATAAATATATCTTAACTTTGCACCATACTATAATAAATATGGCCATGCATCCACTGCACTTTTACATAAAAATAGACTTTACAATAATTACTCACTCACTGCACTTTTACTACAATAAATATGACTTTATACTCACTGCACTTTTACTATAATAAATAGGACTTTACACTCGCTGCACTTTTACTATAATATTATATCCGTACACTTATTGAACTTGTATTATTAAAAAAGTTGACCATGCACTCACTGCACTTTTACTACACATAAAATTGCTTTATACACACTGCACTTTTACACAATAATATCACTTTACACCCACTGAACTCACTAACTGGACTTTTACTATAATAATATATCCTTACACTTAGCACTTGTACTAGAATAAAATTACCATGTACTCACTGCACTTTTACTATAATAAATAGGACTTTATACTCACTGCACTTTTACAACATAAATATGACTTTACATCACTGCCTCACTCACTGCACTTTGCCATAATAAATATATCCTTACACTTACTGCACTTGTACTATATAAATAGGACTTTTACTCTCTGCACTTTTACTATAATAAAATAGACAATGCACTCACTGCATTTTTACTACAATGAATGACTTTATACTCACTGCACTTTTACTTTAATAAATATGACTTTACACTCACGCACTTTTACTAAATAATATAACTTTACAATCACTGCACTCACTCACTGCACTTTTACTACAACAAATATGACTTTATACCCACTGCACTTTTACTATAATAATAATATCCTTACACCTACTAAACTTGTATTATAAAAAAAAATGACCATGCACTCACTGCACTTTTACTACAATAAATAGACTTATACTCACTGCACTTTTACTATAATAAAATATGACAATTCACTCACTGCACTCACTTATTGCACTTGTACTATAATAATATGTCCTTACACTTACTGCACTTGTACTAGAATATGACTTAACGCTCACTGCACTTACTCACTGCACTTTTAATATAACAAATATATCCTTCCACTTACTGCACTTGTACTATAATAAATATGACGGTGCACTCACTGCACTTTTGCTATAATAAATATGACTTATATCACCTCACTCTGCACTCACCCACCGCACTTTTATTATAATAAACATATCCTTACACTTACAGCACTTGTACTATAATAAATATGACCATGCACTCACTGCACTTTTTCTTTAATAAATATATACTTGTACTTACTGCATTTATACTATAATAATGTGACCATGCACTTTTATTTCATAAATATGACTTTATACTCACTGCACTTAAACTATAATAAGTGTCCTTGTACTCATTGCACTTTTACTTTAATAAATGACATTAATTCACTGAACTTTTACTAAATAAATATGATCTTACACACACTGCACTTTTATTATAATAAATATGACCTTACACTCATTGCACATTTACTAATAAATATGACCTTACCACACCTGCACTTTTATTATAATAAATATGACCTTACACTCACTGCACATTTACTAAATAAATATGACCTTACACACACTGCACTTTTATTATAATAAATATGACCTTACACTCACTGCACATTTACTAAATAAATAGACCTACAACCACTGCACTTTATTTATAAATAATATGACCTTATACTCAGTCACTGCATTTTACTACAATAATTTCACTATGTGACCTTACACTCACTGGTTATTTTCTGGGATAGTGGAATCTTCGCTTCTTGGGACCTGCCCAGCCCTGCTGCTTTGCTTGGGGTTCCCCAGTTTGTCTGTAGGGTCCTACACTGTGGAAGCTTCATTAGTGGACTGTGAACTCTAAAGAGCAAATAACTACTAGATTTGATGTTGGTTTTAGGACAATGCTGGGCTATAGGAAGCCACATGGTTTCTTTGTGGTTCTATGAACTGGTTATTTAGCCAGTTTCAATAAAAAAGGAAAAGAAACAATTCAGTGGGCTGTGTTTGCCAAGGGGATTTTCCTTATTGATTTAGCAGGTGATGCCTTTATCTTGTATAAGAGCACCAGATCTTTACCCTGTTGTGGTTCCTGTCCATAACAAAAATCCCTTTCTTCTTCTAAACAAACACAGACAGTTCATCCACAGGAATCTCCACCAAACATTCCATAGGAGCCAGGGGCACTTCTCTTTTGTTTTAAATATGAATCAACTCATTGCACTAACCTTGCACTTTATTTGCATCCTAGTTATTACTCTATGTGATGGAAGGTCTGGCCCAGTATCATCATAACAACAAAAACATAATAATAAAATATAATCATGTGACATAGATAATACCACTGGCAGTGCCATGAGATTGACCAATTTGCTGCATGGGAGAAACCAGCTGGGGCCTTCCCCTTGTTAGTCAGAACAGAAGCTCCCCTGGATTGATTAAGGAACAGCTACACTTTCTCTCCCCTATTTGATTTTGATTTGATGTGTCACTGGCTGTGACCTTGTGATGGACCTTTATAGTCTCCCTTAGCATCAAGCCACACTGATTGGACTTTTTCAACTCATGATCTAATTGAGTGTTCATGCCACAACATATCAAATAGAAAGAACAGGACCACCAATGACAACCCCCCACCCACCCCAACAACTTCAAGGGAGTCTTTACAAGTCCCAGTTAATTGCTGAGCTCAGGCCTGAGCTGCCATTCATTTACAGACAGATTAGCCTCTAAAAAAAAAGGAGACTCAATTAGATAACTTCAGTTTTCCCAGCAAAACAACCCCCTCCACCAATTCTGTTTCTTCCCTTTCCAACCAAGAAAAACTGTTGGATTGAACTGGGTCAGTTCACATCAAACAAAAATTGACCTAATGGGCAAAGGAAAAAAAAAGAGGAAGGGAAGAAATGTCTAATGGGCCTTGTTGGAGTACAGGAAAGGGTAACACACTGTAGGTATCTGTATGGTTAAATCAGGCCCCACATTTAATATTCAATAGGAAATAAAACAGTCAGTGAACTGATCCGGTCATACTGAGCATGCAGGAAATGAGAAAGAAAATCAAATACTATTATTGGATCTTTACACAGACACCAGGCCAAGGAACCATCAGATGTTTAATCCACACCCCATTCTCCAGCCCATAACAATGTTCAGGGTGGGGATTAGGGGGTAAAAATACCCCCATTCCCCCCCCCCACCCCTGCCTGTGGTCTTATTTCATTCACTGGCACTGGATACAATGAGTCGTTTTCTCTGTTAATATTTAGAACTGCTGAATATAAGAAAATCATCATTTTTGCTATACACTTGAATCAGACATTGGAATGTAGGGGAATTACTATTGCAACATGAATTAACCCAGTAAACTGCAGATGTTGCTTCATGGGACCCCCATTTATGGAACTGCAGGGTGAGGCAGGACAGTAAGAGGCAGATAGACCACTAGCCTTCATGTGTGCAGTAGGGTTATACCAAACTCACAGTTTAATGAAGTTTTGTCACAGGAAATATTACATTGTATCATTTTACAGCTCACTATGTATCTATTGAATATTTGCAGAAAGTTACATTGTACAAACCACTGGGAGATCTCACTGTGTATCTATGGAATATTAGCAGATAGTTACATTGTAACATTGTACAAACCACTGGGAGATCTCACTGTGTATCTATGGAATATTAGCAGATAGTTACATTGTAACATTGTAAAAACCACTGGGAGATCTCACTGTGTATCTATTGAATATTAGCAGATAGTTACTTTGTAACATTGTACAACCACTGGGAGATCTCACTGTGTATCTATGGAATATTAGCAGATAGTTACTTTGTAACATTGTACATCCCATTGGGAGATCTCACTCTGTATCTATTGAATATTTGCAGAAAGTTACATTGTACAAACCACTGGGAGATCTCACTGTGTATCTATGGAATATTAGCAGATAGTTTTTTGTAACATTGTACATCCCACTGGGAGATCTAAATATAAAGTGTGGAGAAAACCATACTCTGAAAAGGTGTTAGGATATCAGGAGGGAGTCAGAAACATTACTATCGTACCGGTGCTAGAGGTAAGTAAATTCAAGATGTAAATGCACAAACACCCCAAGACAGGGTAACAAGTACCACCCCCACCCCGCACCAATAAGGGGCGGGCACCTAACTCTGACATAAATTCCCACAAAATTACCATAAAGGGTCACAACCCTAATAACTCGGCATGATGTTCAAATGCAAATTCATTTTATTTACACATAATAATATAACTTAGCATGTTGAGATGAATAAAACATATCAAAAAAGTGCACTGATAAATCCCAGGAAAGGAGCCAGGAATGTAAACAGCATAAGGGTGTGCAAATATAGAATAGCGCTTCAACACCTGGATACCCCACATACACTAGAACCAAGTCCAAAGTCCAAGTCCAATGTGGGTATCCATAAGTTACATTGTAACATTGTACATCCCACTGGGAGATCTCACTGTGTATCTATGCAATATTAGCAATGTTACATTGTAAATTGTACACCCCACTGGGAGATCTCACTTCGTATCTATGGAATATAGCAGATTGTTACATTGTATATTGTACATCCCCCTGGGAGATCTCACTTCGTATCTGTAGAATATTGGCAGATAATTACATTGTACATTGTACATCTCACTGGAGATCTCACTGTGTATCTATGGAATATTAGCAGAAAGTTACATTGTAACATTGTACATCCCATTGGGAGATCTCACTGTATTTATGGAATATTGCCAGAAAGGTACATTGTATATCCCACTGGGAGATCTCACTGTCTCACTGTGTATTTATGGAATATTAGCAGAAAGTTACATTGTAACATTGTATATCCCACTGGGAGATCTCTGTGTATTTATGGAAAATTAGCAGAAAGTTACATTGTAACATTGTACATCCCACTGGGAGATCTCACTGTGTATCTATGGAATATTAGCAGAAATTTTGCATTGTAACATTGTACATCCCACTGGGAGATCTCACTGTGTATCTATGGAATATTAGCAGATAGTTACATTGTAACATTGTACATCCCACTGGGAGATCTTACTGTGTATCTATGGAATATTGGCAAAAGTTCATTGTACATCTCCACTGGGAGATCTCACTCTATCTATAGAATATTAGCAGATAGTTACATTGTAACTTGTACATCTCACTGGGAGATCTCACTGTGTATCTATGGAATATTAGCAGAAAGTTGCATTGTGACATTGTACATCTCACTGGGAGATTTCACTCTGTATCTATGGAAATTAGCAGATAGTTACATTATAACATTGTGCATCTCACTGGGAGAGCTCACTGTGTCTATGGACATTGGCAGATAGTTACAACATAACATTGTCATTGGGAGATCTCACTTCGTATCTATGAATATTAGCAGATAGTTACATTGTAACATTGTACATCCCACTGAGAGATCTCACTGTGTATCTATGGAATATTAGCAGATAGTTACATTGTAACATTGTACATCCCATGGGAAATCTCACTGTGTGTCTATGAAATTATAGCAGAAAGTTACATTGTAACATTGTACATCCCATTGGGAGAACTCGCTGTGTATCTATGGAGTATTAGCAGAAAGTTACATTGTAAAATTGTACATCCCACTGGAGATCTCACTGTGTATCTATGGAAATTAGCAGAAAGTTACATTGTACTTGTACATCCCAATGGGAATCTCACTGTGTATCTATGAAATTAGCAGAAAGTTACATTGTACCATTATACATCCCATTGGGAGATCTCACTGTGTATCTATGGAATATTGGCAGAAATTACATTGTACATTGTACATCCCAATGGGAGATCTCACTGGGTATTATGAATATTAGCAATAGTTACATTGTAACATTGTAAATCTCACTGGGAGATCTCACTGTGTATCTATGGATATTAGCAGATAGTTACTTGTAACATTGTAAATCTCACTGGGAGATCTCACTGTGTTATCTATGGAATATTAGCAGATAGTTACATTGTACATTGTAAAT
>CM033474.1:247564530-247615541 GCA_019447015.1 Hymenochirus boettgeri
CACACATTGGGAAATCCTCCTGTGCATCTATGAATATTAGCAGATAGTTACAATTGTAACATTGTACAACTACACTGGGAGATCTCACGGTGTATCTATGCATATTAGCAGATAGTTATCATTGTAACATTGTAACACTCCACTGGAGATCTCACTGTGTATCTATGGATCTTTAGCATATGTTACAATATACATTGTGTCATCCCCTTGGACGATCTCACTGATCGTATCTATGATATTGCAGGATAATTTAGCATTGTAACAATTGTACATCCACTGAAGATCTCACTGTTGTATCTATGGAATATTGCAGATAGTTACTTGTACATCCTGTACATTCCATTGGGAGATTCACTGTATCTTATGGAATATTGATCAGAAACGTGTACATTGTATATTGTACTCCACTGGTGAGATACTCATTCACTGTGTATCCTTATGGAATATTAGCAGAATAGTTACATTGTAACATTGTAATTCTCACTGGGAGAACTCACTGTGTATCTTGGAAAATTAGCAAAAGTTACCACATTGTAACATTGTACATCCACTGGAGATCTCACTGGGTATCTATATGGAAGTATACAGAAATTATGTCATTGTAACATTGTACATTCCACTGGAGATCAAGCACTGTGGTACTATGGAATAATTGCAGCATGTTAATGTGTAACTTGTAACATCCCATCGGGAGATCTACTGTGTATCTATGGAATATTGCAGATTACAATTGACAAATGGGAATCCTACTTATCTATGAAGATATACATTATGTACATCCCATGGGAGATCTTCACTGTGGGTATCTATGGAATATTGCAGAAAGTTTGCCATTGTAGACATTGTACATCTCCAATGGGAATTCACTGCGTATCTATTGAATCTTAGCAGATAGTTACTTGTAAGACTTGATCATCCACTGGGAGACTCACTAGTGGTATCTATGGACTATTTAGGCAGATAGTTACAATGTAACATTGACATCCCCATGGGAGATCTCACTTGTATCTATGGAATATTAGCAGAGTTTACTTGTACATTTTACATCACATTGGAAGAATCTCACTGTTTATCTATGGATATTAGCAGATATTTACAAATTGTTAACATTGGTACATCTCCATGGAGATCACTCACTGTGTTCTACTGATGAAATTACAGATATGTTACATTGTAACTTGTTACCTCTCTGGGAGAGCTCACTGTGTATCTATGGAATGGCAGAAAGTTACATTACCATGCATTGGGAGAGTCTCCCTGCGTATCTATGAATATTAGCATATAGTTACATTGTACATTGTACATCCCCCTGGAGATCTCACTGTGATCTATGGAATATTAGCAGAAGTTACATGTAACATTGTACATCTCACTTGGATATCTCACTCGTATCTATGTAATATTGGCAGAAAGTTACATTGTAACATTGTCATCCACTGGGAATCATTCACTGTGTATCTTGGAATAATTAGAGAGAGTTACATTGTAACATTGTACATCTCACTGGGAAGATCTCACTTGTATCTATGGAATATTCAGAATAGTTACATTGTTAACATTCTCAACTGGGAGATCTTCACGTGTATCTATGGATATTAGCAGATAGTGACATTGTAACATTGTACATCTCACTAGGAAATCTCACTGTTGTTCTCTGAAATATTAGCGATAGTACATTGTAACATTGGGTAACATCACTGGGAGATCTCACTTTGTATCTATGGATAGATTAGCAGAAAGTGACTTGTAACATTGTACATCCACATGGGAGATCTCACTGTGCATCTATGGAATATTAGCAGTAGTTACATTGTAACATTGTACATCCACTAGGAAATCTCACTGTGTATCTATGGAATATTAGCAGAATAGTTACATTGTAACATTGTACACCCACTGGGAGATCTCACGTGTACTATGGATATAGACAGAAAGTTTATATTGTAACATTGTACACCCTTTGAGATCTCACTGTGTATCTATGGAATATTAGCAGATAGTGTTACATTGTAACTTGTCATCCACTGGAAGATCTCACTGTGTATCTATGGAATATTAGCAGATAGTTACATTGTACATTGTCGATCTTGGGAGATCTCACTGGTATCTATTGGAAATTGCAGAAAGTTACACTTGTAACATTGTAACATCCCATCTGAGATCTCACTGTGTATCTATGGAATATTGAGCAGATAGTTAACATTGTAACATTGTACATCCCAATGGGAGATCTCACTGTGATCTATGGAATATTAGCAAAAGTTACACATTGTAACATTGTAACATCCCACTGGGAGACTCACTGTGTATCTATGAATTATTAGCAGATAGTTACATTGTAACATTAAACATCACTGGAGATCGCACTGTGTATCTATGGAATATTAGCAACCAAACTTACATTGTAACATTACTCCATTGGGAGACTCACACTGTGTATCTATGGAATTAGCAGAAGTTACATTGGAACATTGTAATCTCTGGGAGATCTCCTGGTATCTATGGAATATAGCAGAATGTTACATGTAACATTGTACATCACTGGGAGACTCACTGTGATCTATGGAATATTGGCAGATAGTTTACATTACATTGTCCAGGAGTCTCATGGTAATCTATGGATATGAGATATAGTTACATTGTACATGTACCCCACTGGAGATCTCACGTGTATCTATGGAATATTAGCAAATAGTTACATTGTAACTTGTACATCTCACTGGGAGATCTCCCTTTTCTATGGAATATTAGATTTTACATTGTAACATTGTACATCTCACTGGGAGATCCATCTGTGATCATGAATTATTGCAGAATTTTACATTGTAACATTGTACATCTCACTGGGGAGTCTCACGTGTATCTATGGAATATTAGAGATAGTTACACATTTAATGTACTCTCACTGGGGATCTCACTTGAGTCTATGGAATATGGCATAAAATTACATTGTCAATCCAACTGGAGATCTCACTGTGTATCTATGGAATATTAGCAGATAGTTACATTGTAACATTGTAATCCACTGAGAATCTCACACTGTTATCATGGAATATTCGCAATAGTACATTGTAACACTTGTACATCCACTGGAGATCTCAACTGTTATCTAGGAATATTAGTCAAGCATAAAGTTACATTGTAATCATTGTACCTCCCACTGGGAGATCCTCACTTTGTATCTTGGATATAGCAGAAGTACATTGTACATTGTACATCATCAACTAGAGAATCCACTGTGTATCTATGGAATATTACAGATAGTATACATGTGTAAACAGTTGTACATTACCCGCCACTGGGAGATCTCACTGTGTATCATGGAATATTAGCAGAAAGTAATATTGTACATTGTACCCCACCCACTGGGAGATCTCACTGTGTATCTATGGAATATTAGCAGATAGTTACATTGTACATTGTAACATCTCACTGGAAATCCACTGTGTTCTATGGAATATTAGCAGATAGTTTTACTTGTTAACATTTAACACCCACTGGGAGATCGCACTGTTATAGTTAGTGGATATTAGCATATAACCCTCCTTATGTCAACTTGTCCAATACCATGGGATCTCACTGTGTCTTGGAAATATTTGGCAGCCGTACATTGTAGATTACTAGGGAATTCATTACAGATTTGTGATATTACATTTAAATCACTGATTCAGTGTTTTGACAATAGCAGCAATGTACATTCCCATATATAGAAACACTGGCATGTGGGGCCTTTGGATCAGCTGAATGTCATGGCAGAAAGTTACATTTGCTGACTCAATGGAGAATTACTGTGGTATGGCTATGGATATAGCAAGTATGTAACAATTGAACATCAGGGAGTCAGTGATTGAAAGTAGGAAGTTCATTAATTGGAATAGAATTGGGAGTCTTCTACTGTTTTATCTTGATGGACAGTGATTGTTCTAATTACAATACATTAACACATGCTAGATCACAGGAGCCTAATCCAACAGGGTACTTGGATTGAGTTTACAGCTACTTTTTGTCCTCACACATTGGAGATCCACTCTGCTATCTATACTACTTAGGCAGTTACATGTACATTATAATTACTGGAGCTCACAGTGTTCTATGATATAAAGACATCATACATTGTCATTGGAATCTACTGGATACTCTATGTAATATTAGAATATTAATTGGTACATTGCTACAGAGGTCTCACAGTGCTGGAGATCAGACTGTGTCTCTATGGCCTATTCAGCGTATTCATTAACATTTAAACTCAACTGGAGATCTCACCCTGTGCCATGAAAGTATTCCAGAGAATTACGTTGTTCAAACATTACAGCTGCACGGGAGATTCCCCTGAAGAACCCTTTGCAGAAAGTATACATTCGACATTATTTTAGCCTTTCTACAGGGTTGATCTTACTCACGCTCCGTGCATCATGTATCATTTAGCTAGCAGTTCATTGTCACGCCACGAGAGATTATACTTATGGGAGAGATTCTGTTTCCTGTGGCCGGTACATGGAATGATCTGGGCAGAAAGCTCATTCAAGCCTTCTCAACTGAAATCTCGTGTTCTAGATCATTAGCTAGTTCATGTACATACTCACTATAGTGAATCACTCACATCTTGGAATATTACATGTTCGACTTACACTCCACTGGAGCTCTACTGTTATAGGGAATAGGCACCGAACCATTACATTGACTCTTAACATTACTACCGCTGAGAGTCCGTGTAACATGGCAATCCTAGATCACTCTACTTTACACTACCTAGGAAATCGGGTATCAGGCACCACTATTGCACATACCGTACATGTACACATGTACCTGGAGATCCAGTGTACTATCGAGTTTATGCAGCATACCCATGGGCACGTATCTTGATTAGCATTACTTGTACATCACTCACTTCAAATCTCACTGTACTTGTTAGCGTATAAGTACATTGTCATGGATCTCTTAAGCTACCATAACACCTCTGCATAAGGTGCCTATTCTGTCAGCCATAGATTTACCAGGATAGTAGTTGTTTTAAAAAATGTTGCAGCACATTCCCATAGAAAACACATGGCTTGAGCGTACTATGGGCATTCAATGTGTTGCAGAGATGTATAGGTGGGGATTATAATAACTCTTATTTGGGACCCTGTATTGGATGTCATTATAAAAAAGGCAGACCAAGCCAGTAAGCAGGGACCTTGGATTGTTTCAAGCTCTTGGCCACTTTCTCTGCATAGCTACACCACCTGATGTATGATTATTGGTCCTTGAAAAAAATCGCAATGACTTTTTTTATGAGTTGGGTCTGCCAGTTCCATCAGTAGGCACGTGACTTCACCTGGTCCTTCCTTTAGGTAACCAACGGAAAGGTTTACCAGCACATGCTCCACTACCTAAGCCTTTCCAGTTAACAGACTTATGAATACAACTCCTACTGAGGGTTGCCAATGCACATCTTCACCGACCTAGACCTGTAAATAAAGGTCCACGCATGCATCTCATCTTTAACCTACCTATCCTTAGGGTTATTACTAGGCTCCTGCACACAACAGGCACTCGCCTTATCCACCCTGTAGCGTATATTACGGCCTAGTTGACGAGCTTCTAGTTACCTACTAGTGAGGAGTACAATGTACATAGCGTGGATAGCAATCATCACTCTCAGTATTGCTAGCCCTAGGCATATAGGAGTAACAGTGAACTCACCTCGCAAGGTAGCATACACTCACCTGCACCCCAACCTCACTACCTACATGAAGGGTAAAGGCACCACATGACACATCACTCACCTACCTACCTGTGGGTAAGGTACCCCACCATGTGCCATCACTCCCTACCTACCTGTAGGTGTAAGGCACCACCAGGCACATCACTCACCTACCACCTGTTAGGTAAAGGCCCCAGACACCACTCACCTACTACTGTAGGGTAAGGCACCACCATGCCACACTCACTCCCCTTACCTACCGGTAGGGAGCCTGAAAAATAACCACCGGTAAAAGGCAAACCCCATGACATCACTCACCTACCTACCTGTGGGTAAAGGCATACCAGCCAATTACTCTCCTGTTAAGCGTCACTATGACCTGGTGCCACAACTACTCCTGCTGTAGCAACCATAATCTTCATCTCTAATACTGTATAAACTTTGGGGCCCAATGGCACATCATGGGCGCACCGTTACCGTTTAGATTCAGGTAACGGCTCCTTTCATAAAATACTCCTCTGCCTGGTAGCATCACACTTCTACACTCTAGCTAGGAAGTACCAGTCTCACTACAATCACTCCACAGGGACCACATGCACAACTCTCCCTGAGTAGCACTGCACAACCACACTCTACTGTGTAGGGACCTAAATGCTATAACACTGAGGTAAGCCATATCAAGACCTACCTCCGTGCGGAAAGCACACAACTCTTTCCCTACCCTTGGTAGAGCACCCCATCACTATCCTACGCTAGTTAAAGCTCAAGCTATTCCACCGTACCAAACCCAGGTTCATCGGCTCTAGTGAGTGACCATAATTATCAGTATTGGCATGGGTGGCTTTCCGTTAGTTACAGTACCCTAATAAAATTCCTCTTTACAAGCCCGAGACCTTCAACGCCGAAATTATGAATAAATGGATCCCCTTGTACTGATGAAACTAGATATTCCTTATATAAGTTGAATTAATTGTCTATTTTTTAAAAACAACTACCTCTGTTTAAGATATTATACAATATGTACAATAACTTTACCAGTCCACAGAAATCACACAAATGGGGAACCGAAGTAAATAAAACTAAAGAATAAAAATATATAAAATAAATAACTATAATAAAAAATAATAAAAATATAAAAAAAAAATAAAAATAAACTAACTCTAAATTAATATCACTACCCCTATCCCCCTACCTCTACAACCTACTCACACTACCATCCTCCCTCATCTCTCCACATCCTCCTCCCTCCTACCCACCAACCACTGTAATGAATGCTCTCTAATTACAAACCGACCCCAACCTCCCTATTCACGGGCTAGGTCACCATCCAACAATATCAAAAATTCACGAATATTCAATGGGGGTATCCCAAACACTCATCACATTATATTGTAAGGAACCATGATAAATTGAAACAATTCCAAACACTTTATAGGCTCATACATCTAATTGTATATTTAAAATGGGAGCTGCAGTGGTATATATCCGTATACAAAATCACTCACTATGTCACTACGTACCAATTTCTTATATTCTCTTATATCCCACTACTACTCCGCCCATTCCAGGTGTTCATGCTGGACAATGACTCAAGCGTTTTTTTTTGTCAGTTTTTAACTTCACTAAAGGAACCTGCCTGGACCTTCTGGCTGTCCTGCATAACCAATGTCTCCTCTCCTCGCCACAAGATGTTGTTTCCATAAAACCAAAACCCCATAGATGCTGGGCTGGGATGTTCCTTTCTTACCTACTGGGTTTTAAGTTACAGATGTACTTTGGGGTTTTAAATATAAGGTAGGAATGGGACAAGGCTAGAATTTAAAATGTGAATGGGGTGGAAGGAATCTAAAACTTTATGTATGTGATAAGAGAATAAAGCCGCCCCTTCACATTAATAATATAGGACTTACGGGGGGGCCACCCTTGGAGTTCCTTTCCTACGGCCTCTTCTTCTAATGGTCAGGGAACTCCTCGTTGGCCGTAATATCCTTATATTATACTGTAAGGGTGCGCATTATCACCTTGATATAATCGAGATCGCAGATCGCCATGAGATGGTTCCCATTCCATCCCTTTAATAGTCACTAAGGTTAGAGGAGCAACTAAAGGAAGTTTTATTAATCTACAGTCCTGTGTTTCATAGATCCAATAGCCTCTCTCTCTGTAACAGAGGCCTTCTGTCTATCTCCTCTTCTGGGACCCAGGGCCACATGCTCTATTACCAAGCCCGCACAGGTCCATTAGAACCTGGTTTGGTTGCTCCACAAATGTTTGGCTACAGTGGTTTCATTCCCAATAGAAATGTCCTTCTTTGTGTTTTGAAGTGTGCAGTCCAGTGGTACGTACCAATCATCTTTCCGTATATATATATATAAACGCCATAATAACTAATGCCGCGAATAAAAGTCTATTATATCTATACGCAAGTAAATATCGCATCTTGCGAGTAAATGTCTATTATACCAATACGTGAATAAATTCAATATCGAATCCGCGAGTAAATGTCTATTACTACCTATACGTCAGTAAATATCGAATCGCGAGTAAAATGTCATTATCCTATACCGAGTAAATATCAATCCACATAAAATATCTATTACCTATAGCGAGTAAAATAATCAAATCCACGAGTAAAATATCTATTATACCATATACGCGAGTAATAGTCAATCCACAAGTAAAATGTCTGATTGATAACCTATACCGAGTAAATAGCAAATCCGCGAGTAAAATGTCTATTATACCTATACCGAGTAAATAGCAAATCCTGCTAGTGAAATGTCCTATTACCTATACGAGAGTAACTGGCAAATCCGCGATAAAATTTATATACCTATACCAGTAAATATCAAATCCGCGAGTAAACATGTCTACTTATACCTATACCGAGTAAAATGCTAACCCTGCGAGTAACAATGTCTTTTATACCTATACGCGTTAAATATCCAAAACCCGCAAATAAAATGTCATATTATACTTATATACGCAATTAAATTCAAATCCGCAATAAATTCTATTATGACCTATACGCGAGTACATATCAAATCCCGCGAGTAAATGTCTATTATATCCTATACGCGAGTAAATTCGAATCTTCGCGAGTAAGATGTCTATTATCCACCTATGAACGCGAGTAAATATTCAATCCCAGTAAAATGTCTTTATACCTTAACGCGAGTAAATATCAATCCGCGAGTAAATTCTCTTATCCTATACCGCTAGTAAATATCAAATCTCAAGTAAACAATTCCTTATCCACTATATGCGAGTACATAGCTAATCCTTATCCGCGAGTAAAATTCTATTATACCTAATAACGCGATAAAATCATCAAAACCGCAAGTAAATGTCTATTATACCTAATACGCAGTTAAATATCGAATCCCAAGTAAAGTGTCTATTATACACTATACGGAGTAAACTATCGAATCTGCAAGTTAAATGTCTAGTTACTCGTAGACGCATGTAAATATCAAATCCGCCAGTAAAATGTCTATTATACCTATACCGAGTAAATATCGATCTAAAGTAACAAATGCTATTATAACCATACGCGAGACAATATCGAATCCGCGAGTAAAATGTCTATTATACCTATACGTCGAGTAAATAATCAATCCGCAAGTAAAAATGTCTATTCATCCCTATACCGCGAGTAATAATCGACATCTGCAAGTAAAATGTCTATTATACCTATAACGCATAAATATCAAATACCGCAAGTAAAGATGCTAATTATACCTATATACGCGAGTAATATCCCAAATCCGCAAGTAAAATGTCTATTATACCTATACGCGAGTCAATATCAATCTGCAAGTAAAATGTCTATTATACCTATATCGCGATAAATATCTAATCCGCGAGTAAAATGTCATTATCACCTATGCGCAGTAAATAACAATCCACGAGTAAAATATACTATTTACCTATACGGCTAGTTAATATCAATCCACGAGTAAATATCTATTCTACCTATACGCGAGTAATATAGCAAATCCACAATAAAATGTCTATTATACCTAACACGTAGTAAATAGCAAATCCGCGTAAAATGTCTTTATACTATACGCTAGTAAATAGCAAATCCGCGAGTAAAATGTCTATACCTATACGCTGAGTAAATATCGATCCGCAAGTAAAATGTCTATTATACCTTACGCGAGTAATAGCAAATCCCAGGGTAAAATGTCTATTCATACCTAACGGAGTAAATATCGAATCACAAGTAAAATGTCTATATCCTATACGCGAGTAATAATACGAATCCGCAGTAAAATGTCTTTATACCTATACCGCGAGTAATATCAAAGTCCGCAAGTAAAATGTCCTATTATACCTATAAGTAGCAGATAATTCGACACAGCAAGTAAAAGTGTCTATTTAACCTATACCGATAAATATCGAATCCGCGAGTAAATTCTCTAGTTATACCTATGACCAAGTAAATATTCAAATCCGCGAGTAAAATGTCTATTATACCTATACGCGGAGTAAATATCAAATCCGCGAGTAAATTTCTATTATAACCTATACGCGAGTAAATAGCCAACCACCCGCGAGTAAAATGTCTATACAACCCTATACGCGAGTAAATATCAAAACCGCAAGTAAAATGTCCCTATTATACTTATACCAAGGAACTATCAAAGTCCGCAATAAAAGTCTATTATACCTATACGCTAGTAATGATCAAATCCGCGAGTAACAATGTCTATTATACCTATACGGAGTAAATATCGAATCTGCGAGTAAAATGTCTATTATACCTATACGCGAGTAAATATCAAATCCGCAGAGAACAATGTCTATTATACCTATACGCTAGTAAATATCAAATCCGGCGAGTAAAATGTGCTATTATAACCTATACGCGAGTACAATATCAAATCCTGCAATAAAAATGTCTATCTATAACCTATATCGAGTAAAATAGCCATACCGCGAGTAAAAATGTCTATTATACATATAACGCGAGTAATTCAAAACCGCAAGTAAAATGGGTCTATTATACCTATACCGAGTAAATATCGAATCCCCGCAAGTAAGTGTCTATTATCCTAACTATACGCGATTGAAAAATATCGAATCTGCAAGTAAATGTCTATTATCCCTATACGCGATAACATATCAAATCTGCAATTAAAATGTCTATTATACCTATACGCGATAAAATATCAAATCCGCAAGAAAACTGTCTATTATACCTATACGCGAGTAAATATCGAACTGAAAGTAAATTGTCTTTTATACCTATACCTCGGTAAAATCGAATGCCGCGAGTAAAATGTCTATTATACCTATACGCGAGTAAATTCGAATCCGCAAGTAAAATGTCTATTATACCTATAACTCGAGTAATATCGCATCTGCAAGTAAAATTTCTATTATACCTATACCGCGAGTAAATAATCAAATCCGCAAGTAAAATGTCTATTATACCTATACGCGAGTATATAACAAATCCGCAGTAAAATGTCGATTATACCTATACGCGAGTAAATATGAATCTGCAAGTAAAATTGTCTATTATACCTATACGCAGTACATATCTACTCCGCAGTAAAATGTCTATTATACTCTATACGCGATAATAGCTATCCCGAGTAAATGTCTTTATACCTATAACGCGAGTAAATATCTGAATCCGCGAATAAAATGTCTATTCATACCTATACGCGAGTAAATATCGAATCCGCGAGTAAAATGTCTATTATACCTATCGCCAAGTAATATCAAATTTCATCCCCGTCAAGTAAATGTCTATTATACCTATACGCGAGTAATATCAATCCGCGATAACAATGTACTATTAACCATACGCGAGTAAAATAGCTTATCCCAGTAAAATGTCCTCTTGTACCTATACGCGAGTAAATAGCTATCTCGATAAAAATGTCTATATACCTATACTGCGAGTAAATACAAACCGTCACAAGTAAATAGTCTATTATACTTTACTGCAATTAATATCAAATCCGCAATAAAATGTCTATTATACCCTATAACGCTGAGTAATCATCAAAATCCGCGAGTAAAATGTCTATTATACCTATACGCGAAATCTCGATCTGCGAGTAAAATGTCTATTATATACCTCTATACGCGAGTAAATATCAAATCCGCAAGTTAAAATGTTCTATATACACCTATACGCGGTAAATAAATCATCAATCCGCGAGTAAAAATGTCTCTATACCTATACCGAGAAATCAAATCAAATCCGCAAGTAAAATGTTCTTTATACCTATAACGCGAGTAAATAGCTAATCCGCGAGTAAAATATGTCTACTTATACCTATAAACGCGAGTAAATAATCAAAACCGCAAGTACAATGTCTCTATATATACCTATATAACGAGTAACTATGCGAATCCGCGAGTAAAATGTCTATTACTACCTTCGCGAGTAAATATCGAATCTTGCAGTAAAATGTCTATATACCTTACGCAGTAATATCTAATCCGCGAGTAAAATGTCTATTATACCTCTACGCGAGTAAAATCCAAATCCGCAATAAATGTCTATATTAACTATACTCGATAAATAATCGAATCGCGAGTAAAATGTCCTATGATACCTATACGCGAGTAAATATCAAATCCGCAGTAAACCATGGTCTCTTAATACCTAATCGCGAGTAAATATGAATCCGCGAGTACAAATTGCTATTTATACCTTCTAACGCGAGTAATATCGAATCCGCAGTACAATTCTCATTTATTACCTATACAGCGATAATAATCAATCCGTAAGTTAAATGCTATGTATACCTAACCGAGTAAATAATCAAATCCGCAAGTAAAATGTCGTATATCCACCTATAACGCGAGTAAATAATCTGATCTGCAGTAAAATTCTATTATACCTATAACGCGAGTACATAGTTATCCGCGAATAAAATGTCTATTATACCTATAACGCATAATATCGAATCCTCGATAAGTGCTATTATCCTATACGCAAGGGTAAAGGTATCAAATCCACAAGTTAAAATTCTATTATACCTATACGCGAGTAATATCAACCCAATCCGCGAGTAAAAGTCTATTAACCTATACGCGATATAAATAGCTATCCGCGGTAAAATGTCTTTGTACCTATACCGAGTAAATAGCTACCGCAAAATTCTATTTCCACCGCGAGTAAAATCACCGCATGTCTATACACTTATGCAGTATTCATCCGCAAGTTAAATTTATACACGCGAGATATCAATCCGCATAAAATCCTATTATACCAAAGTACTATTAAAAATCAATTGCGAGAAAAGTCATTATATAAGCAACGCGAGTTACATACAAACAGGAAGAGTCTAATATAACCAGTAAATATGATAGAATCCGAGGTCAAATGCAATAAAGACATACGCTAATATCAACAATAAAAATGCATATACTATAGTAGACAAAGGTAGCTAACCGATTTAGAAGCATTATACATACCGAAGAATATGCCATTAAACCTCCGAATAAATCATTATACCAAACGCGTAAATATGATCCCGTAAATTTACTCATTATAGATACCTATACCGCGATAATATCCTATCCGCAGTAGTCCTTTAACCTATACCGAGTAAACGAATCCGCAATAAATGTCGTTAGTTATACCTATAGACCGATTCTAATATCATCCCGATAAATCTCTATTTGAATAAATTTCGGATTAGTCGACCGAGTGCTATTTCAGCGAGCATCCAATCGAATCGCCGTAAGTCTATTATACCTTCCCGAGTAAATATCGAATCTCCATTTAAAAAACTGTCATTATAACCTAACGCGAGTACAATACGAATCCGCATAAGAATGTCTACCTATACCGGTAAAACGATCGCGAGTAAATGTCAATATCGCTAAGGTAAATGCGTATTAATCGCTATAAGCCGAGACCTATGACCGAGAAGTAAAAGTGTGATCTCAGGTAAATCCTGACCTATGCGAAGTAAATATCCATCGCAGTAAAAGGTCTAGTATACCTAGTCGCGAGTAGAATAGGCGAATCCGCAAGTAAAAGCTATTTATACCTATACGCGAGTAAATATCGAATCATGAAGTAAATGGCTCGTAGACCTATAGCGGATAAATAGCAGCAACCGAGTAAATGTCCTATGATACCTATACCGAGTAATACCAAGACCGCAAAGTACAAAGGTCTATTACTACCTATAGCGCGGTAAATAATCGAATCTGCAATAAATGTCTATATACCTATCGCGAGTAATACATCCGCGAGTAAATGTCTATGATATACAAGCGAGTAACAATATCTAATCCCAAGTAAATGTCTATTCAAGCTACTACATATAATGTCGCTCTAGAGTAAGAACTATCTAATCCGTGCGAATAAAATTCTATTATACCTATCGCGCAGGTAAAAAAATATCGAATCCGCGAGTAAAAATGTCTAGTTAGCATACTATACGCAAGTAATATCAATCCGCAAGTAAAATGTCGTATTAGTCCTTATGCGCGTAAATATCAAATCAATCCGCGAGTACAATGTCTATTAATAACCTATATCGCAGAGTAAATATTTACCCAGGTAAATCCGTCATTTACCATAGCGAAGTAACTAGCTAATTCGATAAAATGTATAACCTTACCGTACATAAAGCAGTAAATGTAGAATTATACGCAATATATCAATCGCAAGTAAAATGTCTATATAAACCTCTAACGCGAGTAAATAGATCCGCTGAGTAAAATGCGTATTGATACCTATCCTAGTAAATGAACGAATCTCGCGAGTAAAATGTCATTATCCTATAGCGAGTAATATCAAACCGCAAGTAAAATGTCCTTATACGCTATATACGCGAGTAACATTCAAATCCGCAGTAAAATGTCCAAGTATAAACTATAGTAAATCCCGCAAGAAATCATTAAACCTTCCGGCGAGTAATGCTCTCGATAATTAAATGCTATTATCTACCGTAAATTCAGAACTCGCGTAGGCAATGTCTGATTATAACCTATCGCGAGGAATAGCGAATCCGCAAGTAAAATGTCTATTATACCATACAGGATAAATATCGCGAATCCTGCAGTAAAATGTCTATTATACGCTCTAGCGCGAGTAAATATCAATCCTCGCAGTAAACTGGTTTTATACCTATACACGGCGAGTAAATACTCAAATCCGCAAGTCAAAGTGTCTAATTAACGATAACGCGAGTAAATATCAATCACCGCAGTAAATGTCTTTAATCTATACGCGAGTAACATAGGTCGAATCCGTCAAGTAAATGTCTATTATACCTACGCTACCGCAGTAAATATCGAATCGCAGAGTAAATGGTCTATTATACCTAGACGAAGAGTAAATATCGAATCCGCAAGTAAATGTCCTATTATACCTATATCTCGAGGTAATATCAAATCCTTAAATAAAATGTCTAGTACTAACCTATACGCGAGTAAAATATCAATATCCGCGAGTAGAAATGTCTATTCTACTCTATACCGAGTAAATAATTCAAATCTGCAGTAAAATTCTATTATACCTATACGCCGAGTAAATATCTGAAATCCGCCGAGTAAAAATGGCATCTATTAACCTATACGCGAGTAAATATCGAATCCCGAGTTAAAAATGTCTATGTTACCTATACGCAAGTAAATATGCAAATCCGTAAGTAAAATGTCTATTCTACCTATACGCGATGTAAATTCAAATCGCTAGTAAAAATGTCTATTGCATACCTATACGCGAGTAAATACTAATCTGCAGGTAAACATTTCTATTTTAGCCATCTAACGCGCTAATACTATCCTGAAGCTAAGAATAAGTCTATTTACCTATACGCCGAGTGTTACAAATATAAGAACACCGAAGTAAAATATCTATTATAAAACTATAACGTCAAGTAACAATGTCAACTCCCAAGTAAAATGTCTAGTTAACTTCCAAATATCAACGCGCAGAAGTACTATAACGATGCCGCGAGCCTAAAAATCGTGATTAACCAAAAACGTCAGTTAAAATAGGGCTAATCTGCAGAGTAATGTCTATTGTCCTATACGCAGTAAAACCATGCTAATATTAAGCCTCCGCGAGTAAATGTCTAAAATTATTCCCAAGAGACCGATAATGATAAAACGTGATTCTGATTAGTACCTATACGCAAGTAATGTCAAATCCGCAAGTAAAAATGGTCTCTTATACCTATAACCGGAGTAAATACAACTCCGCGAGAAATAAAATGTCGTATTCTGACCTAACGTCGAGTAAATAGCAATCTCGGCAAGTAAAAAATGTCTATTAACCTAATCCGAGTAAATATCCAATCCGCCGAGTAAAAGTGCTATTATACCTATACGCGAGGTAATATCAAATCCGCGATATAAACTGTCTATTAACCTATGACGCGAGCTAATATGCTCAGATCCTGCAAGTAACCTGTCTAGTTATGAACTCGCGGTAAATACGATCGTAGAACATTAAAACTAGGAGCTAATATCATCGCGCAGTAAAAATGTCTATTGACCTATGAACGCGATTAACATATCAATCCTGCAGGTAACATGTCTATTATACCTATAACCGAGTAAGTATCACATCCGCGAGTAAAATGTTCTATTATACCTATAAGCGAGTAATATATCAAATCGCGATCAATCCGGATAAATGTCTATTATAACTTACGCGAGTACTAATCGAATCACAGCATCATCGGAAACCACGCTAGTTTAGGAATCCAGTATGGTCTAGATAAACCTATACGCGAGTAATTTCAAATCCGCAAGGGTAGAAATGGTCTATTACCTATGCCGTAGTAAATATCGATCTGCACAGTAAAATGTCTATTATACCTATCCCGTCTAGAGAATATCAAATACGCGAGTAAAATGTCCTATAACTCCTATCGGCGAGTAAAGATTATCACACTCCGCGAGTAAAATGTCTTTATAAAACCCTTAACGCGAGTAAAATATCTAATCCGCGAATAACATGTCTAGTAACCTATACGCGAGTAAATTCAGAATCCGCAGTAAATGTCTAGTATACCTATACGCGAATGTTCAGATCGCTATGTCTATATACCTGCGAGTAATAGTCATCTACGAGTAGAACTATTCCTGACGCATAAATATATCTAAATATCCGCGAGTAAATGTCTATAGCTACCAGTGAATATCCAACCTAGTCTATTATCCAGAGTACATATCTAATCCGCGAGTAAAATGTCTATTATACCTATACGCGAGTAAATATCGGAGTCCGCGATGTAAAATGTCTATTATAACCTATAGATACGCAAGAGTAAAATATCAAAATCGCCGATAAAAATGTCTATTATCCTATACGCGAGTAATAGTCTAATATCCGCTAGTTAAAAGTCTATTATACCTATGGACGCGAGTAAATAAGCTAATACCGCGAGTAAAATGTCTATTTAAACCTATATGCCGAGTAACATATCAATATCCCCGAGTAAAATGTCTCATTAGTACCTATACCAGAGTAAATACTGTCAAATCGAGTAAATTCTATTATACCGTATACGCGAGTAAATAGCAATCCACCCGAGCTTAAAATGTCTATTAACCTATAACGCCGATGTACATAGCTAATCCGCGAGTCAAAATGTCTATTTAACCTATACGCGTAGTAAATAGCTAATCCGCGAGTAAAAGGGTCTATTATACCTAAACGCGGTAAATAGTAATGCCACGGTAAATGTCTTTATAACCTATACCGGAGTAATTAGCAATCCGCGAGTAATGTCTATTATACCTATAAGGGAGAAATAGTCATATCCCGATTAAAAGTCCTATTATATACCTATCACAGCGAGTAAATAGCTAATCCGCATACCGAGTAAATGTTATTATACCTATACGCGAGTAAATAGCTAATCTCCGCGATACAATGTCTATTATACCTATACTGCTGAGTAAAATGCTAATCCGCGTAGTAAATGTGCTATTTTAGCCCTATAACGCGAGTAAAATCTGCTAATCCGCGAGTAAAATGTCTATTATAAACTATACGCGAGTAAGTCGCTAATCCCGAGGTAAAGTCTATGTATACCTATAACGCGAGTCCTCGCTACGCCGCGAGTAAGAGGAATGTCTAGTATACCTCATGCGGCATTAACTAGCTAATCCGCGAGTAAATGAAATACATAAAACTGAAAAGATCTACCTATATGCGAGTAAATAGCTGAACGGGCCGAGTGAAAATGTCTCTTATACCTAAACGCGAGTAATAGCTAATCCGCGAGGTAAAGATGTGCTAATTATACCTATACGCGATGTAAATAGATCGAAGTCCGCCGAAGACACAGTTGATATTTGTAATTTTATTTTCAGATTCAGAACTTTTGGGTCAACTATTTGCACCCATTGACTTTATTGGGTCCATTTATCGAACCTTTCAAACTTTCCATATAGCTCTAAAAACGGAACTGTAACTGGTTTAAAGCAAATGCTCTGGGGAAATCATGTAATTTACCAAGGGCTGGCAGCGGCTCCGGGTTCTCACCCGCGAGAGCGTAAGGGGGGGTGAACGAAGCATAAGATAGGCGGCGTTAAATATTCTTACGTGCTAAGGGGACATGCGCTGCCTCTGGATAGATCACCTGTGGGCGGGGGGTGCGGTGGAGTGCCATCTAATCAGGGGGCACGGAGCTCGCGCATGCCGGTGACAAATGTCAAGAGTTGCTTCGCGATTTAAAGATGCTCATAGCGTCGGTTGTGGTATAGAAAGGCTAATTTATTTAATCAGCTAAGGAACCCCCAATAGTAAGCCTTGTTGATAGGGAAGGAAAGGGGATCCCTACATGTCCCGTCTCTTGGGCTTTAGCCTTAACAGAAATGAATCTATGACCCACATTCTGCAACATCCATTATCGATCGTACCCTTCATCTGTTTCTGTAGCAAATACGTTGTCTCATGTCGGGTCATAATAACATCAGTTGTTGCTCATGGGTGCTGTCAAACATCTCAGGTATTTCGATTTAAGAAGAGACAATGAGGGGAGTTACCAGATTGAAGGGGGTGTGGGAAAAGGCTGTCAACAGTAAGTTGCTTCTATCACATAGAGTTTTCATGTGACATTATCCATAGTATTTGGTGCCCCTTGCGTATATCACGTACATCACAGATATTGGATTGACAATTGTATCGCTATCTCCGGGTGAATTTAAAAAGTACCCAGGGTGATTTTGACTAAGGGGCACATATTTATCAGGAATGTCTGTTTTCCGCTCGGAAAAATAATTAAGCGGCAGCGACATCGCAGGGACGAGAAAATAACGGCCATTTTGGGGGCTGTCGTTTGCACGCTGGGATTTAGTAAAAAAGCGCAAAACACACTTCGGTTGGCTGAAAAGGCGAACGGGCCGCGATAAATAGCGAAAGGTATCGTCACGACTAACTTAACGTCATCGAGAAGAACACTTCATTGCGAACACCATTCGAGAACCCGAGACACAAGCCCACTAGAAAATGATTGCCAAGATATCAAAAAATGGATCCACACCGGATCAGCACATTGTACCAAGAAATTCGGCGCGTGGGGGGGTGGTCTTATTATTTTAGGTCATCTTTCTTAGAAATTGTCTCAATTGGGAATAACCAATTGATTGATCCATTGGTTTGCCGACTGCGAACTTCATGTCCCTTTCAGCATAAGCGCGATGGGGAGGGAGGATCGACACGCTGTTGCTACATATGTTCGTAAGGGAAGGGGAAGATGGAGAGGGGAGGAGGTTGCGGGGGCTTTCTAATGTGCTATATGAGGGTAGCGAAAGCTGCGCTTTGTCTAAATGGTCGTGGAAAGAAAGTCGCCGTTCCTAATGCGTGTTCAGCTTGTTCTATGCTGGTCTGTGCGAGCATTTTCCACAGTCATCGGTTTACCAATTGTAATGCGCGATCGGGCCTTTCTAATGTCGTTTAGTCACAAGGCATAGAACAGCTCGAAAGTGGGCCCGATACGCCCTCTACATGCGCGTATCGCTTTTTTTCAAGGCATATTCGCCCATAGAATGCGCTTTTGCGCAACAGCGAGCCTGACTTTTCACCACCTTCATCAGGGTCGCGAGCTAGACATAAACTTCGCTCGTTGTTTTATATACAAAAAAAGCCACCTTTCGCGGGACTTCTTTTATAAATCGCGGTTTTGGCCTTTTATTGCTCCTTTTTTTTCCGCTAAAAATTATGACCGATTTGTGCGAAGAAATGGTTCGGCACGAAACAGGAGGTTTAGCGCTAGAGCTCCGCGGAAACGGGTTTGCGCCATTCGTAACTGCTACCGTTTTAGAAATAGCGGTTAACTGTCTATTTTGTGGTGGAAAAAGCCCATGTGCACAAAGCGAATGGGGGCTGAAAACATTTCGCGAGGTAAAGAACTGTTGTTATTTCTCTCGGTGGTGGGTGAGTAAAATATGTGAACCGCGCTAAATCTCAAGACAAATTGCCTCAAAGACAGCTCAATAGTCCCTCACGCAAACTATAAATAAATCCCTGTTAATCACATTTTACACATTATCTTAAATATGTCAGTTACAGATGATACGTTCTCCAGATAGCCCATAACTAAATTGGCATAGGCCGGTGCTGCCCACACTGCCCATACCGTTTGTGGTCCTGTTTCCTCTAGTCCTGGTGGCACATTTTTTTTCCTTCACACCTAATTATTGTAAGTAGTGGTTACAATAGGTTGCAGGCATTCAGATTAATGGTTACCCAAATTTATTTTTATGACTATCGAGGAAGATCGCTCAGACCACCAGCACCCAGCAGATAATATTAAGGTATGCAGGAGTCCAGGCCAAATCACTATTATGGTCCCCCCTTCTTTTAATTTTTTATATGTGTAGGTCTTAGTCCCCCAGCCCCACCGCGATATTTTTAATGTAAGAAACTTCCCCCCCGATCTTTACGACATTCCCTCTTTCCTCTGCCACACTGCTGGCCCTCTGCTTGCGCAAAAATGCAAGCATAGGGCGGGACCATCAGCCGCATCTGTGATTTGGTCATGAGAGAATGGACAGAGGCCGAATCACCGTACGAATTGCATAGCCGGTAGTATATAACGGGTGGGAGGAAAAGGGAAGTGGTATGATAAAAGATTGTGAAAGTTTCTTGCACAGTATAAAAATATCACGGTTGGCTGAGGTGACTAAGCCCTACACTATATCATAATGATTTTGGTAGCTAGGATGGTGGGAATGTTGGTCCATGACGAAGGAGGGAGAGGGAGGGGTGGATGCTGCAGTGGGCTGCAAGTGAGGGGGGGCCAAACCTTCTCCCAAGGGTAGTACATAGGCAGAGTCCATATGAGAGTCTGCCGATCCATCAACTGGTGGAGGCAGTTTTTTTGAGGACTTTGAGGTGTGGGGATGGGGGGGTACGGAGAAAACCATGTGGGATGCTGGTAAGTGTAAGGGTAAGGGAAGAGATTATAATTACTTAAGAGTGGTAGGCCAGTTGGTGTGAGGAGGGGTGATTGTAATAGTTTTTGGGGTGGACAATACCCTTTAAAAATTAATAACATAATAATAATAATGATAATAATAGAACTAAGAATGGATAATAAAAAATAATAATATAACAATAATAACAACAATAATAATAAAAAAATGCGATAATTAATCTTCTCCTAGTATGAAAAATTATAATATAAATAATAGATAATACTAACAGAAATATCATCATGAATTTTTAATATAATCATAACACTTCTATTACTACACTCTATAACAATAATAATACAATACTACTAACACTACTACTAACTAATAATAATAAATCAAACATAGTAAATAATAATCAAGAAAATCATGCCGAAAAAGTATCACCACCCTATGAACTATAGATACTCACTAACAATAATACACAAGAATAATCAATTACTAATAAACAATCTAGGTACTGCTCTACTACTAAGAATACTAGAATAACACGACTGGGAACATACATAAGAGGACGAGACCTTATACGCGAGTATGGTACGATACCAGTATTATACTATACACTAGACTATGTAGGATAGCACTAGAACCTATTGATTATACTTTAGACTAGTACTATTGTATATACCTAATATATGAGACTATACAATGCATACCTAGTTACTATACATACACTATACCTATATATGTTACTATCTAACCTAGTATTGGATATATACTATCTACTTACTATTACCTATGCTATTGTATACATGACACTATACCTATTAGGTAATACACTATACCTATTATTATACTATACACTAGAACAGTATTGTACTATCACGATTATACCCTTATACTATCAAGACCATTGGACTATACACGTTTACCAATGACAAACTATAACTACTGATATACATCACTATTGTACTATATATACTATATCATTTTTTGGTTTCGTTTCTGTTTTTTTTTTTCTGTATATGTTAAGATACAGTATACCTTTATGCTATCACGAACGACTATACTATCAGTAGCATAGTACGATACACTATACATATTATGTGTACTATACACTATACCGATATTAGACGATACATATACCATATTGTATGTCCTAGAGGATAAAACACGTAGACGACGAGGGGTTGTTTTTTTTTTTTTATTGTTTTACTCGACCCACCTGATGACCTTTGTATATAAACTATACGATAGTGCTTATACACCTGACCTATTATTGATACTATAACTATGACCACATTATTATAGCGTATACACGATAACTATTATTGACTGGACATTACCTAACTAGATATATACACTATACACATGACCGATCTAGATACTATACCTAGCTAGCTATAACTCATCACACTAGATACGGCTAGTATACGATCAAGAACCTGAGTGATTTTAGACTAGTACACTATACCGTATGATTAGTGACTAACCTTAGCCGAGGAGTATGCGTTACACGAGTACCTAGGTTAGGACTAGTACCAAGATCTCAGACACTATACAGGAGAGACTATACCAGGTAGTACGATACACGATACCGAAGGGACTATTTACCGAGGACCGAACGAGTACGAGATGGCAGAACGATACACTATAACTATAGGTATACGTAGACACTATACATATTGTGTATAACACTAGACTATTATTGTACTATACACTATACCTATTATTATGCTATACACTATACCTATTATTGTACTATACCTTAAGGACCTATACACTATACATATTATATATATACCTATTACTATATATACCACTGTCAGGGTATTCAATAAAAATTATCGTTTAAAATGGTGCTAATTTTGCCCACACCAATCAGATGTTAGCTTTCAAATGTTAAAATATATTCTGTTGTTGGGGAAAATTAGCACCATTTTAAACGATAAGAACTTTTATTGAATCTCCCTGGGACCTCATTATTGTACTAAACATATACATAATATTTAAACGACTATACACTTCATAAGTATTTTATACTATAATTTCCTATAATTATAAACTATTATTATACTATATACACTATCCTTTACTAGTATTATATTTTACACACTATACTAATCTATATTATACTATACACTTACAGGGTTATTCAATAAAAGTTGTTATCGTTAAAAATGGTGCTAATTTTGCCCAACCATAAGATGTTAGCTTTCAAATGTTAAATATATTGATTGGTTGGGGAAAGTTAGCACCATTTTTAACGATAACAACTTTTATTGAATCTCCCTGTTGCTATCCTAGAACTATATATTAATATAAATATCAGTACACTAATAAATTATTATACATACACTATTAACACATATTAATATTATTATACTACCATCGTATATATTATCTAAATACTGTGTTATAACTATATTATACTACACAGTTATAACTATTATTATATTACACTACGGTTAAAACTATTATACTACACCTGTATTATAACTATTATTATAATGCACACTGTTATACAATGTTACAATGGTCTGACTGTAGCTATATATCCCAGACCCTGCAGGTCACAGTGGCTGCAGTCACAGTGGGGCGGGCACCAGGGGGCGTGACTGAGCCTTGCTCGGTTCATTTCTACTTCTTGTATCAGATACCCTGTGCACAGCGTGCTGAGGAGGAGCTGCCCCGCGCTTTCCTGCAACCTCCCTTGGAACTTACCGGGACTTATTAGGACTCTCCGGCCACCAATGGTACACGTAGCCACCCCTTACCCGCGGTCCTCCTGCTCCTCTCTTTCTTTCTATGGGATCTCCCGTGTATGCAGCAGGCATCAGTTCCCATCATCTGCCATAGGGCTCAGGGCACGAGGAGACAGCGCAGAGAGGGCAAGTTGTTTACCCGGACAGTCGTCCTCAGCCCCGGGCTGTGCCCCCTGTGGTGCCCCATGAGTACATGTTTTCTATATACAGGACAATGTCTGCTGCAGAGAAACTTGGGATTAACAGCAGCAACTTCCAGTCCTGCAAGTCTGCAAACACCATTAGCAGCTTTGTGGATAAAGACCAGGTAAGTGCCAGGGACCCAACTTACCTGCCAATCCTACATGTCTGGTGCCCACCTACTGTGCCCTTTCCATACAGGTCTGTACCCACCCACTGTGCCTCTATATTAAGTCTGGTTCCCACTCACTGTGCCCCTATATTCAAGTCTGGTACCCACTTACTATGCCCTTTCCATACAGGTCTGTACCCACCCACTGTGCCTTATTCAAGTCTGGTGCCCACTCACTTTGCCCTATATTTAGGGCTTGTCCCACTATCTGCCTTCTCCATGCAGGTCTGTACCCACATCACTTGCCCTCTCCATACAGGTCTGTACCCACTCCCTGTGCCCTCTATATTCAAGTCTGGTACCCACCACTGTGCCCCTTATTCAGGGCTGGTACCCAGTCACTGTGCCATCTCCATACAGGTCCCACTTAATGTGCCCTCTCCCTACAAGTCTGGAACCAACTCACTTGCCCTTTACATACAGGTCTGTTACCCACTCACTGTGCCCTTTACATACAGGTCTGTTACCCACTCACTGTGCCCTTTGCAATACAGGTCTGTACCCACTCACTGTGCCTTAACATACAGGTCTGTACCCACTCACTGTTCCTTTACACACAGGTCTGTTACCCACTCAATGTGCCTCTACATACATGTCAGTTACCTCTCATTGTGCTCTTAGTAAAACCATATACCCAGCCACTCACTGAGTCCTACCCATCAATGCAAATCTGGACCCAAACACTAAATCCTCTATATATAGGTCTGGTACCCACTCACTGGGCCCTTTCAGTACCCAGTATTACTATATGTATATAACGTGGTGTAATGTTATGCCATTTATCAGAAACTGATAATAAACTAACCAGCTGTAATCCAGGTTGTACATCAGTCACTATGGTGATTGCTGTTAATACTAATTTGTGTGCAGATTATCAGGATCATCAATGGGCACATTGCAGTAAATAATCAGATTGTACCAGTTAATTTGGGAGGTGGGGAATGAAGAGTCTTTTTAAGCCCCTGTCTAAAGCTGGTACACACTGTAACAATCTAAAGCTGGCACACATTGTAACACATCTAAAGCTGGACACACACTGTAACAATCTAAAGCTGGGCACACATGACCATCGAAAGCTGGGTACACACTGTAACCATCTAAAGCTGGGTACACACTGTAACAATCTAAAGCTTGGGCACACTGTAAACATCTAAGCTTGGTACACACTGTAACCATCTAAAGCTGGGTACACACTGTAACATCTAAAGCTGGGGCACACATTGTAACCATCGAAAGTGGATTACACACTGTAACAATCTAAAGCTGGTCACACGTAACAATCTAAGCTGGGTACACACTAACAATCTAAAGCTGGGTACACACTGTAACATCTAAAGCTGGTACACTGTAACATCTAAGGGTAACACTGTAACCATTAAAGCTGGGTACACTGTAACATCTAAAGCTGGGTACACACTGTAATAATCTAAAGCTGGGTACACACTGTAAAAATCTAAAGCTGGGTACACACGTAATAATCTAAAGTGGGTACACACTAACAATCTAAAGCGGTACACACGTAACAATCTAAGCTGGGTACACACTGTAACAATCTAAAGCTGGGTACACACTGTAACAATCTAAAGCTGGGTACACACTGTAATAATCTAAAGCTGGTACACACTGTACAATCTAAAGGGGTACACACTTACAATTAAAGCTGGGTACACACTGTAACAACTAAAGCTGGGTAACACTGTAAAATCTAAGCTGGGTAACACTGTAACATCTAAAGCTGGGTACACACTGTAATAATAAGCGTACACATGTACAACTGTGGGTACACACTGTAACAATCTAAAGCTGAGTAACACTGTAACAATCTAAAGCTGGGTACACACTGTAACAATCTAAAGCTGGGTAACACTGTAACAATCTAAAGCTGGGTACACACTGTAACAATCTAAGGGGTACACACTGTAACAATCTAGCTGGGTACACATGTAATCAATCAAGCTGGACACACGAAATAATCAAAACTGGGTACACACTGAAATAATCTAAAGATGGGTACACACTGTAACAATCATTAAAGCTGGGTACACACTGTAATAATCTAAAGTGGGTACACACTGTAACAATCTAAAGTGGGTCACACTGTAACCATCTAAAGCTGGGTACACACTGTAACAATCTAAAAGCTGGGTACACACTGTAACAATCTAAAGCTGGGTACACACTGTAACAATCTAAAGCGGGTACACACTAACAATCTAAAGGTGGGTACACATGTAACAATCTAAAGCTGGGTACACCAATGAAATAATCTAAAACTGGGACACACCGTAACAATCAAAGTGGGTACACACTGTAAAATCTAAAGTGGGTACACACTGTACAATCTAAAGTGGGTACACACTGAACAATCAAAGCTGGGGACACACTGTAATAATCTAAAGCTGGGTGTACACATGAAATAATCTAAAACTGGGTACACACTGAAATAATCTAAAGCTGGGGTACCACTGTAACATCTAAAGCGGGACACACTGTAAAATCTAAAGCTGGGTACACACTGTAACAATCTAAAGGTGGGTACACACTGTAACAATTCAAAGCTGGGTACACACTGTAACAATCTAAAGCTGGGTAACACTGTAACAATCTAAAGTGGGTACACACTGAACAATCTAAAAGGGTACACACTGTAACAATCTAAAGGTGGGTACACAACTGTAACAATCTAAAGCTGGGTACACCCGAAATAATCAAACTGGGTACACACTGAAATAATCTAAAGCGGGTACACACTGTAACGATCTTTAGGAGATGACAGACAGAATCTTTAAGGCTACTAGCGAGCGGTTGGCCGGGATTGTTCATTGCACAATCGGCTGTGATTTTCCGACATACCCATTGCCCTTTTGTTCAATCTGGACTACACATACAATTTTTGGGATGACGACTGTTGCATAATATTGGTGATCGCAGAGGCTGACCCGGAAGTCATGATATGTATGTAGATGTGTATGAACGTCCGATAATCGTGCCGCGTACGGGCACTTTGTCGTTCCAAATCACCATTTGGTTGAAGATATGCCCAGCCGACAGTGCGCATACATGGCGCAATTACTGGGTGAAACGTAGGTGCATACACAGCTTGCGTCACAGGTCAGCCCCGCATCATAAAGCTTAATAGTCTGTGACACTGCCAATCATCTGCCCATTGATAATCCACTCACTGTCCAATCAAAAATGGATGAAAATAAGGGCTTTAATGTAGTAAACTGCGATTGAAACCACTGTAGCTGTGGAGGATAAAGAGCACAATGTAATTGTTAGGTTTATTCATGTTTTGGAACCAATGTTTAGTTTTATCTTATTCCAAATCCAATGTAAATACAGAGCTGTAGCTGATAGGGACAAACATTGACTGACTGGCTGGATCTTATCTGAGACTGCCCTGTATCTGGTAGTGTTGCAGCACTGGCAAACAGGGAAATGTTTAAACTGGTTGTGTGTAGCAGTGTTAAGGTGACCATACATTAGGCCGATTTTATGTACAATTCGACACACAATCGACATTTCCATCGATTGGTGAATCTCGATGTTATCATCGTGTTTAAGATCGTAATTACGATCGTAATAGTTATGGCCACCTAAAGGTTGACATTGTATATACAATCCTGCCGGAACCACCTCTCCTTCTTCTATGCGATCACAAAATCCCATTCCATTGCAATCACTGTCGGTCGCATAGAAAACGGGAGAGGCGGTTCCGGCAGGATCGGGTCGTAGGAGTGCTCGGTCGGGTAAGAAAATTGTAATGTATGGCCACCTTAGTTTGTATATAACCACAATTGCCAGATTTCAGAAGGCGCAGGGGCGTAACTACCAGGGGAACAGGAGGAACAATTGCATCTTCTTATTTTCCTATGACAGATTAAGCTCCTCCTAGAAAACCACTGTGGGTGAAGCATGGATAGGCCCCATATATTTGCTGGGGGGGGGGTGGTTCCTAGTTACACCCTGATGCTGGGAATTGTATTCTATACTAGGGCTGCTACTGTGGGAATGCACTCACTGAGATGTTGGAGTCTGTGACATTTTGCATCATGTGATGAGGTATGGATCAGATGATGTCATCCTTAAATTGAAAATCTGTGCTATCTGCAGGGTAATTCCTGTGTTATTTTATTGGTACTGTGCATTGTAAGAATCCTATATATGTATTTACCAGGCCCCTGGGTGTTAATTCTTGTGTGTTTTTTTAGAGATGCTTTTTCTGAATATTTATTTGTGATCGGTGTTGGATCTTTGTGTTTGCCTTGTATGGACACCTGATGCTTACAGCAAAGCTGCATTGTTATATCCTGATTTATGTCTTCTAGTAGTCCCATTAAATGCCATAAAGGATGAACAGTCCCCCTGGGCTATTGCTTTATCTATCCTATTGCTGCTTTACCCCCTTGGTGGTTGATCTGCCTGCCTGTAGCAAGATAAAAAAAAGAGCAATGTATGAGGCTTTGACCACATTGCACACACCATGGGGGAGGATTTTGTTGAAGACAAACATGTTCAATGAATCAAAATGTAGCAAATCCCAATGCTACTATTATTCCTCCATTCAATCATATGTTTGGATCAGTCCCATAAGTGATGCACTTTATTATAATAAATATATCTTATACTACTGCCCTTTAAGACAATAGAAGACTTTACACTCACTGCACTTTTACTACAATAAATATGACTTTACAATCACTGACCTATAACATTTTAAATATGTCCTTACACTACTGCACTTTTACTATAATAATATCACTTTACTTTCACTGCACTCTCTTACTGCAGTTTTACTAAAAAATATATCCTTACACTTACTGCACCTTTACTACAGTAAATATGACTTTACAATCAATGCACTCACTCACTGCACTTTGACTACAATACATAGGACTTTAACTCACTGCACTTTATTACAATAAATATGACCAACATTCAATGCTATTTTACTGCAATATAGACTTTATACTTACTGCACTAATTCCTGCACTTTTACCATAATATGTCCTAACACTTACTGCACTTGTACTATAATAAGTATGACCATGCACTTACTGCACTTACTATAATAGTAGGACTTAACACTTACTGCACTTTTACTACCTAAATATGACTATGCACTCACTCACGCACTGGACTTTTACAATAATAAATATATCCTTACACTGACTGCAATTGTACTATAATAATTATTAACCATGCACTTACTGCATTTTACTACAAGAAATATGTTCTTACACTTACTGCACTTTTACTACAATAAATATGACTTTTACACCCACTGACTCATTGCACTTTTACCATAATTTATTCTTACACTTACTGCACTGTCTATAATAAATATGACCATGCACTCACTGCACTTTTCTACAATAAATATGACTATAAACTCACTGCACTTTTATATAATAATATGACTTTACATACACTGCGCTCACTCACTGACCTTTTACTATAATAAATATATTCTTACACTTACTGCCACTTTTACTACAATAATAGGACTTTATACTCACTGCACTTTTACTATAATAAAATTGACAATGCACTCACTGCACTCACCGAACTGTACTATAATAAATATGACCATGCATCCACTGAACTTTTACATTATTAATAGGGCTTTGCACTCACTAGCTGCACTTTTACATAATAAATATATCCTTACACTTTATGCACTTGTAATATAATAAATATGACCGTGCACTTACTGCACTTTAACTATAATAAATATGACTTTACACTCACTGCACTTTTACTGTAATATATTCTTACACTTACTGCACTTGAATATATAAAATAGGACCGTGCACTCACTGACTTTTACTATAGTAAATATGACTTTACACTCACTGCACTTTTACTATAATAAAATAGACTTTACACTCACTGCACTTTTACTGTAATAAATATATCTTACACTTATTGCATCATACTATAATATTGGCCATGCATCCACTGCACTTTTACTATAATAAATAGACTTTACAATTAATGTACTCACTCACTGCACTTTTACTACAATAATATGACTTTATACTCACTGCACTTTTACTATAATAAATAGGACTTTACACTCGCTGCACTTTACTATAATAATATTATACCGTACACTTATTGAACTTGTATTATTAAAAAAGTTGACCATGCACTCACTGCACTTTTACTACAATATATGGCTTTATACACACTGCACTTTTACTACATAAATATCACTTTACATCACTGAACTCACTAACTGGACTTTACTATAATAATATATCCTTACACTTACTGCACTTGTACTAGAAAAAAATTACCATGTACTCACTGCACTTTACTATAATAAATAGGACTTTATACTCACTGCACTTTTACTACAATAAATATGACTTTACACTCACTGCACTCACTCACTGCACTTTTGCCATATAAATATATCCTTACACTTACTGCACTTTGTACTATAATAAATAGGACTTTATACTCTCTGCCCTTTTACTATAATAAAATAGGACAATGCACTCACTGCATTTTTACTACAATGATGACTTTATATCACTGCAATTTCTTAATAAATATGACTACACTCACTGCACTTTTACTATAATAAATATAACTTACAATCACTGCACTCACTCACTGCACTTTACTACAACAAATATGACTTTATACCCACTGCACTTTTACATATAATATATCCTTACACCTACTAAACTTGTATTATAAAAAAAAAATGACCATGCACTCACTGCACTTTTACTACAAATAATAGGACTTTATACCACTGCACTTTTACTATAATAAATATGACAATTCACCACTGCATCACTTATTGCACTGTACTATAATAAATATGTCCTTACACTTACTGCACTTGTACTAGAATATGACTTAACGCTCACTGCACTTACTCACTGCACTTAATATAACAAATATATCCTTCACTTACTGCACTTGTACTATAATAATATGACGGTGCACTCACTGCACTTTTGCTATAATAAATATGACTTATATCACTCACTGCACTCACCCACCGCACTTTTATTATAATAAACATATCTTACACTACAGCACTGTACTATAATAAATATGACCATGCACTCACTGCACTTTTTTTAATAATAATAATACTTGTACTTACTGCATTTATACTATAATAAATGTGACCATGCACTTTTATTTCAATAAATATGACTTATAACTCAATGCACTTAACTATAATAAGTGGTCCTTGTACTCATTGCACTTTACTTATAAATATGACATTAATTCACTGAAATTTTACTAAATAAATATGATCTACACACACTGCACTTTTATTATAATAAATATGACCTTACAATCATTGCACATTTACTAAATAAATATGACCTTACACACACTGCACTTATTATAATAAATATGACTTACACTCATGCACCTTACTATAAATATGACCTTACACACACTGCACTTATTATATAATATGACCTACACTCACTGCCATTTACTAAATAAATTGACCTTACACACACTGCACTTTTATTAAAATAATATGACTTATACTCAGTCACTGCATTTTTACTACAATAATTTCACTATGTGACCTTACACTCACGGTTATTTCTGGGATAGTGGAATCTCTGCTCTTGGGACTGCCCAGCCCTGTGCTTGCTTGGGGTTCCCCAGTTTGTCTGTAGGGTCCTACACTGTGGAAGCTTCATTAGTGACTGTGAACCTAAAGAGCAAATGAACTTACTGATTTGATGTTGGTTTGGACAATGCTGGGCTATAGGAAGCCACATGGTTTCTTGTGGTTCTATGAACTGGTTATTTAGCCAGTTTCAATAAAAAAGGAAAAGAAACAATTCGTGGGGCTGTGTTTGCCAAGGGGATTTTCCTTATTGATTTGCAGGGTGATGTCCTTTATCTTTATAAGAGGCAACAGATCTTTACCCTGTGTGGTTCCTGTCCATAACAAAAATCCCCTTTCTTTCTTCTAAACAAACACAGACAGTTCATCCACAGGAATCTCCACCAAACATTCCATAGGGACCAGGGGCACTTCTCTGTTTGTAAATATGAATCAACTCAGTGCACTAACCTTGCATTTATTTGCATCCTAGTTATTACTCTATGTGATGGAAGGTCTGGCCCAGTATCATCATAACAACAAAAACAATAATAATAAAAATATATCATGTGACATAGATAATACCACTGGCAGTGCCATGAGATTGAACCCAATTTGCTGCATGGGAGAAACAGCTGGGGCCTTCCCCTTGTTAGTCAGAACAGAGCTCCCCTGGATTGATTAAGGAACAGCTACACTTTCTCTCCTATTTGATTTTGATTTGATGTGTCACTGGCTGTGACCTTGTGATGGACCTTTATAGTCCTCTTAGCATCAAGCCACACTGATTGGACTATTTCAACTCATGATCTAATTGATGTTCATGCCAACACATATCAAATAGAAAGAACAGGACCAGCCAATGACAACCCCCCACCACCCCCCCAAAACAACTTCAAGGGAGTCTTTACAAGTCCCAGTTAATTGCTGAGCTCAGGCCTGAGCTGCCAATTCATTTACAGACAGATTAGCCTTAAAAAAAAAAGGAGACTCAATTAGATACATTTCAGTTTCCAGCAGAAACACAACCCCCTCACCAATTCTGTTTCTTCCCTTTCCAACCAGAAAAAACTGTTGGATTGAACTGGGTCAGTTCACATCAAACAAAATTGACCTAATGGGCAAAGGAAAAAAAAAGAAAGAGAAGGAAGAAGAATGATCTAATGGGCCTTGTTGGAGTACAGGAAAGGGTTAACACACTGTAGGTATCTGTATGGTTAAATCGCCCCACATTTAATATTCAATAGGAAATAAAACAGTCAGTGAACTGATCCTTGGTCATACTGAGCATGCAGGAAATGAGAAAGAAAATCAAATACTATTATGGATCTTTACACAGACACCAGGCCAAGGAAACCATCAGATGTTTAATCCACACCCAACATTCTCCAGCCCATAACAATGTTCAGGGTGGGATTAGGGGGTAAAAATACCCCCATTCCCCCCCCCCCACCCCTGCCTGTGGTCTTATTCATTCACTGGCACTGGATACAGAGTCGTTTTCGTTAATATTTAGAACCTGGAATATAAGAAAATCATCAGTTTGCATAACTTTATGAATCAGACATTGGAATGTAGGGAATTACTATTGCAACATGAATTAACCCAGTAAACTGCAGATGTTGCTTCATGGGACCCCCAGTATGGAACTGCAGGGTGAGGCAGGACAGTAAGAGGCAGATAGACCACTAGCCTTCATGTGTGCAGTAGGGTTATACCAAACTCACAGTTTAATGAGTTTTGTCACAGGATATTTACATTGTATCATTTTACAGCTCACTATGTATCTATGAATATTTGCAGAAGTTACATTGTCAAACCACTGGGAGATCTCACTGTGATCTATGGAATATTAGCAGATAGTTACATTGTAACATTGTACAAACCACTGGGAGATCTCACTGTGTATCTATGGATATTAGCAGATAGTTACATTGTAACATTGTACAACCACTGGGAGATCTCACTGTGTATCTATGAATATTAGCAGATAGTTACTTTGTAACATTGTACATACCACTGGGAGATCTCACTGTGTATCTATGGAATATTAGCAGATAGTTACTTTGTAACATTGTACATCCCATTGGGAGATCTCCACTCTGTATCTATTGATATTTGCAGAAAGTTACATTGTACAAACCACTGGGAGATCTCACTGTGTATCTATGGAATATTAGCAGATAGTTACTTTGTAACATGTAATCCCACTGGGAGATCTAAATATAAGAGTGTGGAGAAAACCATACTCTGAAAAGGTGTTGGATATCAGGAGGGGAGTCAGAAACAATTACTATCGTACGGTGCTAGAGGTAAGTAAAATTCAAGATGTAAATGCACAACACCCCAAAGACAGGGTAAACAAGTACCACCCCACCGCACCAATAAGGGGCGGGCACCTAACTCTGACATAAATTCCCACAAAATTACCATAAAGGGTACACAACCCTAATAACTACTGCATGATGTTCCAAATGCAAATTCATTTTATTTACACATAATAATATAACTTAGCATGTTGAGATGATAAAAACATATCAAAAAAGTGCACTGATAAAATCCAGGAAAGGAGCCAGGAATGTAAACAGCATAGGGTGTGCAAATATAGAATAGCGGCTTCCACACCTGGATACCCCACATACACTAGAACCAGTCCAAAGTCCAATGTGGGTATCCATAAGTTACATTGTACATTGTACATCCCACTGGGAGATCTCACTGTGTATCTATGCAATATTAGCAGATAGTTACATTGTAAAATTGTACACCCCACTGGGAGATCTCACTTCGTATCTATGGAATATTAGCAGATTGTTACATTGTAATATGACATCCCACTGGGAGATCTCACTCTTCGGAATATTGGCAGATAATTACAGTATACATTGTAACATTGTACATCTCACTGGGAGATCTCACTGTGTATCTATGGAATTTAGCAGAAAGTTACATTGTAACATTGTACATCCCATTGGGAGATCTCACTGTTTTATGGAATATGACAGAAAGGTACATTGTATATCCACTGGGAGATCTCACTGTCTCACTGTGTATTATGGAATATTAGCAGAAAGTTACATTGTAACATTGTATATCCCACTGGGAGATCTCTGTGTATTATGGAAAATTAGCAGAAAGTTACATTGTAACATTGTACATCCCACTGGGAGATCTCCATGTGTATCTATGGAAATTAGCAGAAATTTGCATTGTAACATTGTACATCCCACTGGGAGATCTCACTGGTATCTATGGAATATTAGCAGATAGTTACATTGTAACATTGTACATCCCACTGGGAGATCTTACTGTGTATCTATGGAATATTGGCAGAAGTTACATTGACATCTCACTGGGAGATCTCACTCTATCTATAGAATATTAGCAGATAGTTACATTGTAACATTGTACATCTCACTGGGAGATCTCACTGTGTATCTATGGAATATTAGCAGAAAGTTGCATTGTGAAATTGTACATCTCACTGGGAGATTCACTCTGTATCTATGGAATATTAGCAGATAGTTACATTATAACATTGTGCATCTCACTGGGAGAGCTCACTGTGTTATCTATGGACTATTGGAGATAGTACAACATAACATTGTCATTGGGAGATCTCACTTCGTATCTATGGAATATTAGCAGATAGTTTACATTGTAACATTGTACATCCCACTGAGAGATCTCACTGTGTATCTATGGAATATTAGCAGATAGTTACATTGTAACATTGTACATCCATTGGGAAATCTCACTGTGTGTCTATGAAATATTAGCAGAAAGTTACATTGTAACATTGTAATCCCATTGGGAGAACTCGCTGTGTATCTATGGAGTATTAGCAGAAAGTTACATTGTAAAATTGTACATCCACTGGGAGATCTCACTGTGTATCTATGGAAATTAGCAGAAGTTACATTGTAACATTGTACATCCCAATGGGAGATCTCACTGTGTATCTATGGAATATTAGCAGAAAGTTACATTGTAACATTATACATCCCATTGGGAGATCTCACTGTGTATCTATGGAATATTGGCAGAAAGTTACATTGTAACATTGTACATCCCAAGATTTACAATGTTACAATGTAACTATCTGCTAATATTCCATAGATACCCAGTGAGATCTCCCATTGGGATGTACAATGTTACAATGTAACTTTCTGCCAATATTCCATAGATACACAGTGAGATCTCCCAATGGGATGTATAATGTTACAATGTAACTTTCTGCTAATATTCCATAGATACACAGTGAGATCTCCCATTGGGATGTACAATGTTACAATGTAACTTTCTGCTAATTTTCCATAGATACACAGTGAGATCTCCCAGTGGGATGTACAATTTTACAATGTAACTTTCTGCTAATACTCCATAGATACACAGCGAGTTCTCCCAATGGGATGTACAATGTTACAATGTAACTTTCTGCTAATATTTCATAGACACACAGTGAGATTTCCCAATGGGATGTACAATGTTACAATGTAACTATCTGCTAATATTCCATAGATACACAGTGAGATCTCTCAGTGGGATGTACAATGTTACAATGTAACTATCTGCTAATATTCCATAGATACGAAGTGAGATCTCCCAATGACAATGTTATGTTGTAACTATCTGCCAATAGTCCATAGATACACAGTGAGCTCTCCCAGTGAGATGCACAATGTTATAATGTAACTATCTGCTAATATTCCATAGATACAGAGTGAAATCTCCCAGTGAGATGTACAATGTCACAATGCAACTTTCTGCTAATATTCCATAGATACACAGTGAGATCTCCCAGTGAGATGTACAATGTTACAATGTAACTATCTGCTAATATTCTATAGATAGAGTGAGATCTCCCAGTGAGATGTACAATGTAACTTTCTGCCAATATTCCATAGATACACAGTAAGATCTCCCAGTGGGATGTACAATGTTACAATGTAACTATCTGCTAATATTCCATAGATACACAGTGAGATCTCCCAGTGGGATGTACAATGTTACAATGCAAAATTTCTGCTAATATTCCATAGATACACAGTGAGATCTCCCAGTGGGATGTACAATGTTACAATGGTAATATAGCAGAAATTTTGCATTGTAACATTGTACATCCCACTGGGAGATCTCACTGTGTATCTAGGAATATTAGCAGATAGTTACATTGTAAACATTGTACATCCCACTGGGAGATCTTACTGTGTATCTATGGAATATTGGCAAAAGTTACATTGTACATCTCACTGGGAGATCTCACTCTATCTATAGAATATTAGCAGATAGTTACATTGTAACATTGTACATCTCACTGGGAGATCTCACTGTGTATCTATGGAATATTAGCAGAAAGTTGCATTGTGACATTGTACATCTCACTGGGAGATTTCACTCTGTATCTATGGAATATTAGCAGATAGTTACATTATAACATTGTGCATCTCACTGGGAGAGCTCACTGTGTATCTATGGACTATTGGCAGATAGTTACAACATAACATTGTCATTGGGAGATCTCACTTCGTATCTATGAATATTAGCAGATAGTTACATTGTAACATTGTACATCCCACGGAGAGATCTCACTGTGTATCTATGGAATATTAGCAGATAGTTCATTGTAACATTGTACATCCCATTGGGAAATCTCACTGTGTGTCTATGAAATATTAGCAGAAAGTTACATTGTAACATTGTACATCCCATTGGGAGAACTCGCTGTGTATCTATGGAGTATTAGCAGAAAGTTACATTGTAAAATTGTACTCCCACTGGGAGATCTCACTGTGTATCTATGGAAATTGCAAAAGTTACATTGTAACATTGTACATCCCAATGGGAGATCTCACTGTGTTCTATGGAATATTAGCAGAAATTACATTGTAACATTATACATCCCATTGGGAGATCTCACTGTGTATCTATGGAATATTGGCAGAAAGTTACATTGTAACATTGTACATCCCAATGGGAGTCTCACTGGTATCTATGGAATATTAGCAGATAGTTACATTGTAACATGTAAATCTCACTGGAGATCTCACTGGGTATCTATGGAATATTAGCAGATAGTTACATTGTAACATTGTAAATCTCACTGGGAGATCTCACTGTGTATCTATGGAATATTAGCAGATAGTTACATTTTAACATTGTAAATCTCACTGGGAGATCTCACTGTGTATCTATGGAATATTAGCAGATAGTAACATTGTAACATTGAACATCCCACTGGGAGATCTCACTGTGTATCTATGGAATATTAGCAGAAAGTTACATTGTAACATTGTACATCACATTGGGAAATCTCACTGTGCATCTATGGAATATTAGCAGATAGTTACATTGTAACATTGTACATCTAACTGGGAGATCTCACTGTGTATCTATGGAATATTAGCAGATAGTTACATTGTAACATTGTACATCTCACTGGGAGAGCTCACTGTGTATCTATGGACTATTGGCAGATAGTTACAATATAACATTGTCATTGGGAGATCTCACTGCGTATCTATGGACATTAGCAAAAGTTACATGTACATTGTACATCCCCACTGAGAATCTCACTGTGTATCTATGGAATATTGGCAGATAGTTACATTGTAACATTGTACACCCATTGGGAGATCTCACTGGGTATCTATGGAATATTATCAGAAAGTTACATTGTATTATTGTACATCCCACTGGGATATCTCACTGTGTGTCTATGGAATTTAGCAGATAGTTACATTGTAACATTGTACATCTCACTGGGAGACCTCACTGTGTATCTATGGAAAATTAGCAGAAAGTTACATTGTAACATGTGTACATCCCACTGGAGATCTCACTGGGTATCTATGGATATTAGCAGATAGTTACGTTGTAACATTGTACATCTCACTGGGATCACACTGTGTATCTATGGAATATTAGCAGAAATTTACATTGTAACATTATACATCCCATTGGGAGATCTCACTGTGTATCTATGGAATATTAGCAGAAAGTTACATTGTAACATTATACATCCCATTGGGAGATCTCACTGTGATCTATGGAATATTGGCAGAAAGTTACATTGTAACATTGTACATCCCAATGGGAGATCTCACTGGGTATCTATGGAATATTAGCAGATAGTTACATTGTAACATTGAACATCCCACTGGGAGATCTCACTGTGTATCTATGGAATATTAGCAGATAGTTACATTGTAACATTGAACATCCCATGGGAGATCTCACTGTGTATCTATGGAATATTAGCAGAAATTACATTGTAACATTGTACATCACATTGGGAATCTCACTGTGTATCTATGGAATATTAGCAGATAGTTACATTGTAACATGTACATCTCACTGGGAGATCTCACTGTGTATCTATGGAATTAGCAATATTTACATTGTAACATTGTACATCTCACTGGGAGAGCTCACTGTGTATCTATGGACTATTGGCAGATAGTTACAATATAACATTGTCATTGGGAGATCTCACTGCGTATCTATGGAATATTAGCATATAGTTACATTGTAACATTGTACATCCCACTGAGAGATCTCACTGTGTATCTATGGAATATTAGCAGATAGTTACATGTAACATTGTACATCTCACTGGAATCTCACTCTGTATCTATGGAATATTGGCAGAAAGTTACATTGTAACATTGTACATCTCACTGGGAGATCTTACTGTGTATCTATGGAATATTAGTAGATAGTTACATTGTAACATTGTACATCTCACGGGAGATCTCACTCTGATCTATGGAATATTGGCAGAAAGTTACATTGTTCATCCAACTGGGAGATCTCACTGGTATCTATGGAATATTAGCAGATAGTTACATTGTAACATTGTACATCTCACTAGGAATCTCACTGTGTATCTATGGAATATTAGCAAGTAGTTACATTGTAACTTGTCATCTCACTGGGAGATCTCACTGTGTATCTATGGAATATCAGAAAGTTACATCGTAACATTGTACATCCCACTGGGAGATCTCACTGTGTATCTATGGAATATTAGCAGATAGTTACATTGTAACATTGTACATCTCACTAGGAAATCTCACTGTGTATCTATGAATATTAGCAGATAGTTACATTGTACACATTGTACACCCCACTGGGAGATCTCACTGTGTATTATGGAATATTAGCAGAAAGTTTATTGTAACATTGTACACCCCACGGGAGATCTCACTGTGATCTATGGAATATTAGCAGATAGTTACATTGTAATATTGTACATCTCACTGGGAAATCTCACTGTGTATCTATGGAATATTAGCAGATAGTTACATTGTAACATTGTCACTGGGAGATCTCACTGTGTATCTATGGAATATTAGCAGAAAGTTACATTGTAACATTATACATCCCATTGGGAGATCTCACTGTGTATCTATGAGATATTGGCGAAAGTTACATTGTAACATTGTACTCCCAATGGGAGATCTCACTGGGTATCTATGGAATATTAGCAAATAGTTACATTGTAACATTGAACATCCCACTGGGAGATCTCACTGTGTATCTATGGAATATTAGCAGATAGTTACATTGTACATTAACAATCCCACTGGGAGATCTCACTGTGTATCTATGGAATATTAGCAGAAATTACATTGTAACATTGTACATCACATTGGGAAATCTCACTGTGTATCTTGGAATATTAGCAGATAGTTACATTGTACATTGTACATCTCACTGGGAGATCTCACTGTGTATCTATGGAATATTACAATAGTTACATTGTAACATTGTACATCTCACTGGGAGAGCTCACTGTTATCTATGGACTATTGGCAGATAGTTACAATATAACATTGTCATTGGGAGATCTCACTGCGTATCTATGGAATATTAGCATATAGTTCACATTGTAACATTGTACATCTCACTGAGAGATCTCACTGTGTATCTATGGAATATTAGCAGATAGTTACATGTAACATTGTACATCTCACTGGGAGATCTCACTCTGTATCTATGGAATATTAGTAGATAGTTACATTGTAACATTGTACATCTCACTGGAGATCTCACCTGATCTATGGAATATGGCAGAAAGTTACATTGTAACATTGTACATCTCACTGGGAGATCTTACTGTGTATCTATGGATATTAGTAGATAGTTACATTGTAACATTGTACATCCACTGGGAGATCTCACTCTGATCTATGGAATATTGGCAGAAAGTTACATTGTTCATCCAACTGGGAAATCTCACTGTGTATCTATGGAATATTAGCAGATAGTTACATTGTAACATTGTACATCTCACTAGGAAACTCACTGTGTATCTGGGAATATTAGCAGATAGTTACATTGTAACATTGTACATCTCACTGGGAGATCTCACTGTGTATCTATGGAATATTAGCAGAAAGTTACATTGTAACATTGTACATCCCACTGGGAGATCTCACTGTGTATCTATGGAATATTAGCAGATAGTTACATTGTACATTGTACATCTCACTAGGAAATCTCACTGTGTATCTATGGAATATTAGCAGATAGTTACATTGTAACATTGTACACCCCACTGGGAGATCTCACTGTGTATCTATGAATATTCAGAAAGTTATATTGTAACATTGTACCCCCCACTGGGAGATCTCACTGTGTATCTATGGAATATTAGCAGATAGTTACATTGTAACATTGTACATCTCACTCGGAAATCTCACTTGTATCTATGGAATATTAGCAGATAGTTTACATTGTAACATTGTCACTGGGAGATCTCACTGTATATTTAGTTATCTACTGCATATAACCATCCTCTTGTCTCCAATAAGTTTCCTTGTCTGTTTTGCAGCCAATAGATTTACAGGGAATATTTACAGTCTTTGTTTTTATAAAATTGTGTTTTACAAGCAGCACATTTCCTCATAGAGAAACAGACTGGAGTGGGGGCTTTGGTAGCAGCTTAATCCGTATGGCAGTTTTGCCCAAGAAATTTGTGGTTGGCAGAGGAAAATGAAATATAAGGAGGGGAGGGAGTTTAATGGGTAAGATGGGAATTCTTTACTGTTAATTATGTTTGTGACCCTGTATTGGATTTGTCTAAACTTTTATACAAACACTAATGCAGACCAGGCAGCCTAGTCCCAAGCAGGGGAACTTGGAGTTGATTTTCAAGCTTCTTTTTTGTCCGTCACACAGTTACCTCTGCATTTCTTACTACCTTGGCAATGGTTTATGACATTATTTTCTGTCCCTTTAAATATAAATAATACATTTTGCAATATCTGAAATATTTATTTTATTGAATATATTGGTTACATGTGCCAGAGGTTTGCAGCAGTAGGGGGATCATGGACTTTCCTGGGTTCCTTTCCTGGTTGTCTGTACACCAACTGGAAAGGTTACAGCCATGTGCCCCCAGCCAAAGCATTTCCAGACAGACTTTGTAATTACAGCTGAGGGTTGAAGATTAAGAACCTTTAAATAAATCTTCCCCATTTATTTTAGCCTTTCCAAGGGTTGATTTACTCAGGCAGCTCCTGCCACAATGTATCATTTAGGCAGCCATTCATTATCCAGCCACTGGTAGCAGATTTTTTGACTGGCTAGTGGGAGAGATTCTATGTTTCTAGTGGAGCAGGTACAATGTAATGGAAGCTGGTGAATAAGAACTCATTCAAGCTCTCAATGTATTGCTAGTCCCTTATAGGCACCCTATAGTGTAAAGTCACCACCTTGGAAATCACTCCACCTACCTACCTGAAGGGTAAAGGCACCACCATGCACATCACTCCTTACCACCTGAAGGGTAAGGCACCCCATACACATCACTCACCTACCTACCTGTAGGGTAAAGGCACCACCATGCACATCACTCACCTACCTACCTGTAGGGTAAAGGCACCACCATGCACATCACTCACCTACCTACCTGTTAGGTAAAGGCTCCTTCATACACACCTGACTCACCTACCTACCTGTAGGGTAAAGGCACCACCATGCACATCACTCACCTACTTACCTACCTGTAGGGTAAAGGCACCACCATGCACATCACTCACCTACCCACCTGTAGGTAAAGGCACCACCATGCACATCACTCACCTACCTACCTGTAGGGTAAAGGCAATACCATGCACATCACTCACCTACCTACCTGTAGGGTAAAGACATCACTATGAACCTGACACACCTACCTACCTGCAGGGTAAAGGCACCACCATGCACATCATTCACCTACCTACCTGTAAGTAAAGGTACCACATGCACATCACTCATCTACCTACCCTACATGTAGGAAAGGCTCCTTCATACACCTGACTCGCCTACCTACCTGTAGGGTAAAGGCATCACCATGCTTCTGATTCACCTACCTAGCTGTAGGGTAAAGGTACAGTATGCACATCACTCACCTCACCTACCTGTAGGGTAAAGGAACCACCATGCACATCACTCACCTACCTACCTGAGGGTAAAGGCACCACCATGCACATCACTCACCCTACCTACCTGTAGGGTAAAGGTACCACCATGCACATCACTCACCTACCTACCTGTAGGGTAAAGGCACCACCATGCACATCACTCACCTACCTACCTGTAGGTAAAGGCACCACCATGCACATCACTCACCTACCTACCTGTGGGTAGAGGCACCACCATGCACCTCACTCACCTACCTGCCTGTAGGGTAAAGGCTCCACCATGCACATCACTCACCTACCTACCTGTAGGGTAAGGCTCCACCATGAACGTCACTTCCTGGGCCTCTGATTTTGCATTGTGACCATAATTATATCTTAATGTTAAACATTTGGGGCAATGGGAATGTGGGGCCCTGGTTTCCAGTTAGATTACAGGTATCCCCTTTTAATAAAAATACTTCCTCTCTCATAAACTAACAGCTCCCAGCATCCTCCAACCAGCCAATGCTAAAATTCTCTATTGATAATAAATGGGGATATTCTCCCTGTTGGTGATCTGAATGGACAAACTGATCAGAACACGTATTCCTTATAATGAATAGAGTTGGAATGTACAGTGATGATCCTATTTTTTTTTATTAACAAACACTACCTCTGTATTAAGATATTATACAATATAGTACAATAACATTTACCAGTCACAGGAAATCACACAAATTAGGGAATACCGAAGTAATAATAAAATAATAATATATAATAATAAATATAATAAATACAATAATACAATATTAATAATAAAAATAATACAAAATAATAATAAAATATAAAACATAAAAAATATAAATAATATGAAAAATACTAATATATAACAACAATAATATACTACCTACTAATAATAATATAAAAAAAAATAAAAAAATGATAATGAATGGCCTATATACAAACGACCAACTCCCTATTCAAGGGCTAGGTCCACCATACACAAAATATCAAAATATCACGAAATATCAATGTATCCAAACACTGATCACATTATATTGTAAGGAACATGATAATTGAACATTCCAACACTTTATAAGGCCATAATACATAAATTGATATTTTATAATGGGAGCTGCAGTGGTATATATCCTTATAAAAATCACTCAGCTATGTCACTAAGTGACGCATTTCTTATATTTCTATATCCCACTACTCCGCCCATTCCAGTGTTTCATGCCTGGACAATGACTCAGCGTTTTTTGCAGTTTTAACTTCACTAAAGGAACCTGCTGGACCTTCTTCCTGTCACTGCATAACCAATGTCTCTCTCCGCCACAAAGATTTGTTTAACCCCATAGATGCTGGGCTGGGATGTTCCTTTCTAACTGGGTTTAAGTTACAGATGGTAGCTTGGGGGTTTTTAAGGTAGGAATAGGGACAAGGCTAGAATTTAAAATGTGAATGGGGTGAAGGAATCTAAAACTTATGTATTATAAGAATAAAGCGCCCCTTCACATTATAATATAATGCATTACGCCACCTTGTGAGTTCCCTACGGCCTCTTGCTTCTATATGGTCAGGGAACTCCTCGGTGGCGTAATATCCTTATATTATACTGTAAGGTGCGCATTATCCCTTATATAATAGAGATCGCAGTATCAGCCATGAGATGTTCCATTCCATCCCTTTAATAGTCACTAGTTGTTAGAGGAAGCAAACTAAAGGAAGGTTTATATTAATACAGTCTGTAGTTCATAGATCCAATAGCTCTCTCTCTGTAACAGAGCCTTCTGTCTATCTCCTCTTCCTGGGACCCAGGCCACATGCTCTATTACCATCCCGCAAAGGTCCCATACCTGGTGTTGGTGCTCCACGAAATGTTTGGCTACAGGTGGTTCATTCCCAATAGAATGTCCTTCTTTTGTGTTTTAAGTGTGCAGTCCAATGGTACGTACCAATCATCTTTCCTATATATATATATACGCCATTAAATATCTAATCCGCAATAAAGGTCTATTATATCTATACGCAAGTAAATATCGAATCTGCGAGTAAAATGTCTATTATACCAATACTGTGAATAAATATCGATATCCGCGAGTAAAATGTCTATTAACCTATACGCAAGTAAATACGAATCCGCGAGTAAATGTCTATTAACCTATACGCGAGTAAATATCAAATCACGAGTAAAATATCTATTATACCTATACGCGAGTAATATCAATCCACGAGTAAAATATCTATTATACCTATACGCGAGTAAATAGCAAATCCACAAGTAAAATGTCTATTATACCTATACCGAGTAAATAGCAAATCCGCGAGTAAAATGTCTATTATACCTATACGCGAGTAAATAGCAAATCCGCGTGAAATGTCTATTATACCTATACGCGAGTAAATAGCAAATCCGCGAGTAAAATGTCTATTATACCTATACGCGAGTAATATCAAATCCGCGAGTAAAATGTCTATTATACCTATACGCAGTAAATAGCTAACCCGCGAGTAAAATGTCTTTTATACCTATACGCGAGTAAATATCAAAACCGCAAGTAAAATGTCTATTATACTTATACGCAAGTAAATATCAAATCCGCAAGTAAAATGTCTATTATACCTATACGCGAGTAAATTCAATCCGCGAGTAAAATGTCTATTAACCTATCGCGCGATAAATATCGAATCTGCGAGTAAAATGTCTATTATACCTATACGCGGTAAATATCAAATCCGCAAGTAAAATGTCTTATACCATACGCGAGTAAATATCAATCCGCAGTAAAATGTCTATTATACCTATACGCGTAAATATAAATCCGCAAGTAAAATGCTATTATACCTATATGCGAGTAAATAGCTAATCCGCGAGTAAATGTCTATTATACCTATACGCGAGTAAATATCAAAACCGCAAGTAAAATGTCTATTATACCTATACGCGAGTAAATATCGAATCCGCAAGTAAAGTGTCTATTATACCTATACGCAGTAAATATCGAATCTGCAAGTTAAATGTCTATTATACCTAACGCGAGTAAATATCAAATCCGCAGTAAAATGTCTATTATACCTATACGCAGTAAATATCGAATCTGAAAGTAAAATGTCTATTATACCTATACGCGAGTAAATATCGAATCCGCGAGTAAAATGTCTATATACCTATACGCGAGTAAATATCAAATCCGCAAGTAAAATGTCTATTATACCTAACGCGAGTAAATATCGAATCTGCAATAAATGTCTATTATACCTATACGCGAGTAAATATCAAATCCGCAAGTAAATGTCTATTATACCTATACGCGAGTAAATTCAATCCGCAAGTAAAATGTCTATTATACCTATCGCGAGTAAATTATCGAATCTGCAAGTAAAATGTCTATTATACCTATACGCGAGTAAATATCTAATCCGCAGTAAATGTCTATTATACCTATGCGCGAGTAAATATCAAATCCACGAGTAAATATCTATTATACCTATACGCGAGTAAATATCAAATCCACGAGTAAATATTCTATTATACCTATACGCGAGTAAATAGCAAATCCACAATTAAATGTCTATTATACTATACACAGTAAATAGCAATCCGCGAGTAAATGTCTATTTACCTATACGCGAGTAAATAGCAATCCGCGAGTAAAATGTCTATTAACCTATACGCGAGTAAATATCAATCCGCAAGTAAAATGTCTATTATACCTATACGCGAGTAATAGCAAATCCGCGAGTAAAATGTCTATTATACCTATACGCGAGTAAATATCGAATCAGCAGTAAAATGTCTATTATACCTATACGCGAGTAATATCGAATCCGCAATAAAAGTCCTATTATACCTATACGCGAGTAAATATCAAATCCGCAAGTAAATGTCTATTATACCTATACGAGAGTAAATTCGAATCAGCAAGTAAAATGTCATTATACCTATACGCAGTAAATATCGAATCCGCGAGTAAAATGTCTATTATACCTATACGCAAGTAAATATCAAATCCGCGAGTAAAATGTCTATTATACCTATACGCGAGTAAATATCAATCCGCGAGTAAATGTCTATTTACCTATACGCGAGTAAATAGCTAACCCGCGAGTAAAATGTCTATTACACCTATACGCGAGTAAATATCAAACCGCAAGTAAAAGTCTATTATACTTATACGCAAGTAAATATCAAATCCGCAAGTAAAATGTCTATTATACCTATACGCAGTAAATATCAAATCCGCGAGTAAAATGTCTATTATACCTATACGCGAGTAAATATCGAATCTGCGAGTAAAATGTCTATTATACCTATACGCGAGTAAATATCAAATCCGCAAGTAAAATGTCTATTATACCTATACGCGAGTAAATATCAAATCCGCGAGTAAAATGTCTATTATACCTATACGCGAGTAATATCAAATCCGCAAGTAAAATGTCTATTATACCTATATGCGAGTAAATAGCTAATCCGCGTAAAATTGTCTATTATACCTATACGCGAGTAAATTCAAAACCGCAAGTAAAATGTCTATTATACCTATACGCGAGTAAAATCGAATCCGCAAGTAAGTGTCTATTATACCTATACCGAGTAAATATCGAATCTGCAAGTAAATGTCTATTATACCTATACCGAGTAAATATCAAATCTGCAGTAAAATGTCTATTATACCTATACGCGAGTAAATATCAAATCCGCAAGTAAAATGTCTATTATACCTATACGCGAGTAAAATCACGAATCTGAAAGTAAAATGTCTATTATACCTATACGCGAGTAAATATCGAATCCGCGAGTAAAATGTCTATTATACCTATACGCGAGTAAATATCGAACCGCAAGTAAAATGTCTATAAACCATAACGCGATTAAATATCGAATCTGCAAGTAAAATGTCTATTATACCTATACGCGAGTAAATATCAAATCCGCAAGTTAAAATGTCATTATACCTATACGCTAAATATCAAATCCGCAAGTAAAATGTCTATTATACCTATACGCGAGTAAATATCAATCTGCAAGTAAAATGCTATTATACCTATACGCGAGTAAATATCTATCCGCGAGTAAATTCATTATACCTATACGCGTAAATATCTAATCCGCGATAAAGGTCTATTATACCTATCGCGAGTAATATCTAATCCGCGAATAAAATGTCTATTATACCTATACGCAGTAAATATCGAATCCGCGAGTAAAATGTCTATTATACCTATACGCAAGTAAATATCAATCCGCAAGTAAAATGTCTATTATACCTATACGCGAGTAAATATCAAATCCGCGAGTAAAATGTCTATATACCTATACGCAGTAAATATGCTTATCCGCGAGTAAAATGTCTATTGTACCTATACGCGAGTAAATAGCTAATCTGCGAGTAAATGTCTATATACCTATACGCGAGTAAATACAAAACCGCAAGTAAAATGTCTATTATACTTATACCAAGTAAATATCAATCCGCAAGTAAAATGTCTATATATCCTATACGCGAGTAAATATCAAATCCGCGAGTAAAATGTCTATTATACCTATACGCAGTAAATATCGAATCTGCGAGTAAAATGTCTATTATACCTATACGCGAGTAAATATCAAATCCGCAAGTAAAATGTCTATTAACCTATACGCGAGTAAATATCAAATCCGCGAGTAAATGTCTATTATACCTATACGCGAGTAAATATCAATCCGCAAGTAAAATGTCTATTATACCTAACGCGAGTAATATCTAATCCGCGAGTAAAATGTCTATATACCTATACGCGAGTAAATATCAAAACCGCAAGTAAAATGTCATATACCTATACGCGGTAATATCATTCCGCGAGTAAATGTCTATTTACCTATACGCAGTAAATAGCGAATCTGCAAGTAAAATGTCTATTATACCTATCGCGATTAAATATCTAATCCGCGAGTAAAATGTCTTATACCTATACGCGAGAAATATCAAATCCGCAAGTAAAATGCTATTATACCTATACGCGAGTAAATATCGAATCCGCGAGTAAAATGTCTATTATACCTATACGCGAGTAAATATCAAATCCGCAAGTAAAATGTCTATTATCCTAACGCTAGTAAATATCGAATCCCGAGTAAAATGTCTATTATACCTATACGCGAGTAAATATCGAATCCCAAGTAAATGTCTATTATACCTATACGCGAGTAATATCAATCCTGTAAAATGTCTATTATACCTATACGCGAGTAAATATCAATCCGCAAGTAAAATGTCTATTATACCTATACGCGAGTAATAATCTGCAAGTAAAATGTCTATTATACCTATACGCGAGTAATACTCTATCCGCGAATAAAGTCTATTATACCTATACGCAGTAAATATCGAATCCTCGGTAAAATGTCTATTAACCTATACCAAGTAAATATCAAATCCACAGTAAAATGTCTATTATACCTATACGCGAGTAAATATCAAATCCGCGAGTAAAATGTCTATTATACCTATACGCGAGTAAATAGCTAATCCGCGAGTAAAATGTCTATTACCTATACGCGAGTAAATAGCTAATCCGCGAGTAAAATGTCTATTATACCTATACGCGAGTAAATATCAAAACCGCAAGTAAAATGTCTATATACTTAACGCATAAAGTCAATCCAAGTAAAATGTCTATTATACCTATACCGCTAATATCAAATCCGCGATGTAAAATGTCTATTATACCTATACGCGAGTAAATATCGAATCTGCGAGTAAAATGTCTATTATACCTATACGCGAGTAAATATCAAATCCGCAAGTAAATATGTCTATTATACCTATACCGCGAGTAAATTCAAATCGCGAGTAAAATGTCTATTATACCTATACGCAAGTATATATCAAATCCGCAAGTAAATGTATTATACCTATACGCAGTAATAGCTAATCCGCGATTAAAATGTCTATTATACCTATACGCGATTAAATATCAAAATCCGCAAGTAAAATGTCTATTATACCTATCACGCGAGTAAATATCGAATCCGCTAGTAAAATGTATATATACCTATACGCGAGTAAATATCAAATCCGCAAGTAAAATGTCTATTATACCTATACGCGAGTAAATATCGAATCTGCAAAGTAAATGTCTATTATACCTATACGCGAGTAAATATCGAATCCGCGAGTAAAATGTCTATTATACCATACGCGAGTAATATCAAATCCGCAGTAAAATGTCTAATATACAATACGCGAGTAATATCGAATCTGCAAGTAAAATGTCTATTATCCCTATACGCGAGTAAATATCGATCTGCAAGTAAAATGTCTATTATACCTATACGCGAGTAAAATCAAATCTGCAAGTAAAATGTCTATTATACATACGCGAGTAAATATCAAATCCGCAAGTAAAATGTCTATTATACCTATACGCGTATAAATATCGATCTAAGTAAATGTCTATTATACCTATACGCGAGTAAATATCGATCCGCGAGTAAAATGTCTATTATACCTATACGCGAGTAAATCGAATCCGCAAGTAAATGTCTATTATACCTATACGCGAGTAATATCGAATCTGCAAGTAAAATGTCTATTATACCTATACGCGAGTAATATCAAATCCGCAAGTAAATGTCTATTATACCTATACCGAGTAAATATCAAATCCGCAGTAAAATGTCTATATACCTATACGCGAGTAATATCGAATCTGCAGTAAAATGTCTATTATACCTATACGCGAGTAAAATAGCTAATCCGCGAGTAAAAGGTCTATTATACCTATACGCGAGTAAATATCTAATCCGCGAGTAAAATGTCTATTATACCTATACGCGAGTAAAAAAAAAACAAAAAACAAAAAA
>CM033474.1:247615739-247791538 GCA_019447015.1 Hymenochirus boettgeri
ATTCACTGGCACTGGATACAATGAGTCGTTTTTTGTAATATTTAGAAACTGCTGATATAAAGAAATCATCAGTTTGCTATAACTTTATGAATCAGACATTGGAATGTAGGGGAATTACATTGCAACATGAATTAACCCAGTAAACTGCAGATGTTGCTTCATGGGACCCCCAGTTATGGAACTGCAGGGTGAGGCAGGACAGTAAGAGGCAGATAGACCACTAGCCTTCATGTGTGCAGTAGGGTTATACCAAACTCACAGTTTAATGAAGTTTTGTCACAGGAAATATTACATTGTATCATTTTACAGCTCACATGTATCTATTGAATATTTGCAGAAAGTTACATGTACAAACCACTGGGAGATCTCACTGTGTATCTATGGAATATTAGCAGATAGTTACATTGTAACATGTACAAACCACTGGGAGATCTCACTGTTATCTATGGAATATTAGCAGATAGTTACATTGTAACATTGTACAAACCACTGGGAGATCTCACTGTGTATCTATGAATATTAGCAGATAGTTACTTTGTAACATTGTACATACCACTGGGAGATCTCACTGTGTTCTATGGAATATTAGCAGATAGTTACTTTGTAACATTGTACATCCCATTGGGAGATCTCACTCTGTATCTATTGAATATTTGCAGAAAGTTACATTGTACAAACCACTGGAGATCTCACTGTGTATCTATGGAATATTAGCAGATAGTTACTTTGTAACATTGTACATCCCACTGGGAGATCTAAATATAAGAGTGTGGAGAAAACCATACTCTGAAAAGGTGTTAGGATATCAGGAGGGGAGTCAGAACAAATTACTATGTACCGGTGCTAGAGGTAAGTAAAATTCAAGATGTAAATGCACAAACACCCAAAGACAGGGTAAACAAGTACCACCCACCCCCACCGCACCAATAAGGGGCGGGCACCAACTCTGACATAAATTCCCACAAAATTACCATAAAGGGTACACAACCCTAATAACTACTGCATGATGTTCCAATGCAAATTCATTTTATTTACACATAATAATATAACTTAGCATGTTGAGATGAAAAAAACATATCAAAAAAAGTGCACTGATAAAATCCAGGAAAGGAGCCAGGAATGTAAACAGCAAGGGTGTGCAATAAGAATAGGGCTTCAACACCTGGATACCCCACATACACTAGAACCAAGTCCAAAGTCCAATGTGGGTATCCATAAGTTACATTGAACATTGTACATCCCACTGGGAGATCTCACTGTGTTATCTATGCAATATTAGCAGATAGTTACATTGTAAATTGTACACCCCACTGGGAGATCTCACTTCGTATCTATGGAAATTAGCAGTTGTTACATGTAAATTGTACATCCCACTGGAGATCTCACTTCGTATCTGTAGAATTGGCAGATAATTACATTGAACATTGACATCTCACTGGGAGATCTCACTGTGTATCTATGGAATATAGCAGAAAGTTACATTGTAACATTGTACATCCCATTGGGAGATCTCACGTATTTATGGAATATTGCAGAAAGGTACATGTATTCCCACGGGGATCTAACTGATAGATACACAGTGAGATCTCCCAGTGGGATGTACAATGTTACAATGTAACTTTCTGCTAATTTTCCATAAATACACAGAGATCTCCCAGTGGGATATACAATGTTACAATGTAACTTTCTGCTAATATTCCATAAATACACAGTGAGACAGTGAGATCTCCCAGTGGGATATACAATGTACCTTTCTGTCAATATTCCATAAATACAGTGAGATCTCCCAATGGGATGTACAATGTTACAATGTAACTTTCTGCTAATATTCCATAGATACACAGTGAGATCTCCCAGTGAGATGTACAATGTTACAATGTAATTATCTGCCAATATTCTACAGATACGAAGTGAGATCTCCCAGTGGGATGTACAATATTACAATGTAACAATCTGCTAATATTCCATAGATACGAAGTGAGATCTCCCAGTGGGGTGTACAATTTTACAATGTAACTATCTGCTAATATTGCATAGATACACAGTGAGATCTCCCAGTGGGATGTACAATGTTACAATGTAACTTATGGATACCCACATTGGACTTTGGACTTGGTTCTAGTGTATGTGGGGTATCCAGGTGTTGAAGCCGCTATTCTATATTTGCACACCCTTATGCTGTTTACATTCCTGGCTCCTTTCCTGGGATTTTATCAGTGCACTTTTTTTGATATGTTTTTATTCATCTCAACATGCTAAGTTATATTATTATGTGTAAATAAAATGAATTTGCATTTGGAACATCATGCAGTAGTTATTAGGGTTGTGTACCCTTTATGGTAATTTTGTGGGAATTTATGTCAGAGTTAGGTGCCCGCCCCTTATTGGTGCGGTGGGGGTGGTACTTGTTTACCCTGTCTTTGGGGTGTTTGTGCATTTACATCTTGAATTTTACTTACCTCTAGCACCGGTACGATAGTAATTGTTTCTGACTCCCCTCCTGATATCCTAACACCTTTTCAGAGTATGGTTTTCTCCACACTCTTATATTTAGATCTCCCAGTGGGATGTACAATGTTACAAAGTAACTATCTGCTAATATTCCATAGATACACAGTGAGATCTCCCAGTGGTTTGTACAATGTAACTTTCTGCAAATATTCAATAGATACAGAGTGAGATCTCCCAATGGGATGTACAATGTTACAAAGTAACTATCTGCTAATATTCCATAGATACACAGTGAGATCTCCCAGTGGTATGTACAATGTTACAAAGTAACTATCTGCTAATATTCAATAGATACACAGTGAGATCTCCCAGTGGTTTGTACAATGTTACAATGTAACTATCTGCTAATATTCCATAGATACACAGTGAGATCTCCCAGTGGTTTGTACAATGTTACAATGTAACTATCTGCTAATATTCCATAGATACACAGTGAGATCTCCCAGTGGTTTGTACAATGTAACTTTCTGCAAATATTCAATAGATACATAGTGAGCTGTAAAATGATACAATGTAATATTTCCTGTGACAAAACTTCATTAAACTGTGAGTTTGGTATAACCCTACTGCACACATGAAGGCTAGTGGTCTATCTGCCTCTTACTGTCCTGCCTCACCCTGCAGTTCCATAACTGGGGGTCCCATGAAGCAACATCTGCAGTTTACTGGGTTAATTCATGTTGCAATAGTAATTCCCCTACATTCCAATGTCTGATTCATAAAGTTATAGCAAACTGATGATTTTCTTATATTCAGCAGGTTCTAAATATTAACAGAAAACGACTCATTGTATCCAGTGCCAGTGAATGAATAAAGACCACAGGCAGGGGTGGGGGGGGGGGAATGGGGGTATTTTTACCCCCTAATCCCCACCCTGAACATTGTTATGGGCTGGAGAATGTTGGGTGTGGATTAAACATCTGATGGTTTCCTTGGCCTGGTGTCTGTGTAAAGATCCAATAATAGTATTTGATTTTCTTTCTCATTTCCTGCATGCTCAGTATGACCAAGGATCAGTTCACTGACTGTTTTATTTCCTATTGAATATTAAATGTGGGGCCTGATTTAACCATACAGATACCTACAGTGTGTTAACCCTTTCCTGTACTCCAACAAGGCCCATTAGATCATTTCTTCCCTTTCCTCTTTTTTTTTCCTTTGCCCATTAGGTCAATTTTTGTTTGATGTGAACTGACCCAGTTCAATCCAACAGTTTTTTCTTGGTTGGAAAGGGAAGAAACAGAATTGGTGGAGGGGGTTTGTTTCTGCTGGAAACTGAAATGTATCTAATTGAGTCTCCTTTTTTTTTTAGAGGCTAATCTGTCTGTAAATGAATTGGCAGCTCAGGCCTGAGCTCAGCAATTAACTGGGACTTGTAAAGACTCCCTTGAAGTTGTTTTGGGGGTGGGTGGGGGGTTGTCATTGGCTGGTCCTGTTCTTTCTATTTGATATGTTGTGGCATGAACACTCAATTAGATCATGAGTTGAAATAGTCCAATCAGTGTGGCTTGATGCTAAGGGAGACTATAAAGGTCCATCACAAGGTCACAGCCAGTGACACATCAAATCAAAATCAAATAGGGGAGAGAAAGTGTAGCTGTTCCTTAATCAATCCAGGGGAGCTTCTGTTCTGACTAACAAGGGGAAGGCCCCAGCTGGTTTCTCCCATGCAGCAAATTGGGTTCAATCTCATGGCACTGCCAGTGGTATTATCTATGTCACATGATTATTATTTTTATTATTATTGTTTTTGTTGTTATGATGATACTGGGCCAGACCTTCCATCACATAGAGTAATAACTAGGATGCAAATAAAGTGCAAGGTTAGTGCACTGAGTTGATTCATATTTACAAACAGAGAAGTGCCCCTGGTCCCTATGGAATGTTTGGTGGAGATTCCTGTGGATGAACTGTCTGTGTTTGTTTAGAAGAAAGAAAGGGATTTTTGTTATGGACAGGAACCACACAGGGTAAAGATCTGTTGCCTCTTATACAAGATAAAGGACATCACCCTGCAAATCAATAAGGAAAATCCCCTTGGCAAACACAGCCCCACTGAATTGTTTCTTTTCCTTTTTTATTGAAACTGGCTAAATAACCAGTTCATAGAACCACAAAGAAACCATGTGGCTTCCTATAGCCCAGCATTGTCCTAAAACCAACATCAAATCTAGTAAGTTCATTTGCTCTTTAGAGTTCACAGTCAACTAATGAAGCTTCCACAGTGTAGGACCCTACAGACAAACTGGGGAACCCCAAGCAAAGCAGCAGGGCTGGGCAGGTCCCAAGAAGCAGAGATTCCACTATCCCAGAAAATAACCAGTGAGTGTAAGGTCACATAGTGAAATTATTGTAGTAAAAATGCAGTGACTGAGTATAAGGTCATATTTATTATAATAAAAGTGCAGTGTGTGTAAGGTCATATTTATTTAGTAAATGTGCAGTGAGTGTAAGGTCATATTTATTATAATAAAAGTGCAGTGTGTGTAAGGTCATATTTATTTAGTAAATGTGGGCATTGAGTGTAAGGTCATATTTATTATAATAAAAGTGCAGTGTGTGTAAGATCATATTTATTTAGTAAAAGTTCAGTGAATTTAATGTCATATTTATTAAAGTAAAAGTGCAATGAGTACAAGGACACTTATTATAGTTTAAGTGCAGTGAGTATAAAGTCATATTTATTGAAATAAAAGTGCATGGTCACATTTATTATAGTATAAATGCAGTAAGTACAAGTATATATTTATTAAAGAAAAAGTGCAGTGAGTGCATGGTCATATTTATTATAGTACAAGTGCTGTAAGTGTAAGGATATGTTTATTATAATAAAAGTGCGGTGGGTGAGTGCAGTGAGTGATATAAGTCATATTTATTATAGCAAAAGTGCAGTGAGTGCACCGTCATATTTATTATAGTACAAGTGCAGTAAGTGGAAGGATATATTTGTTATATTAAAAGTGCAGTGAGTAAGTGCAGTGAGCGTTAAGTCATATTCTAGTACAAGTGCAGTAAGTGTAAGGACATATTTATTATAGTACAAGTGCAATAAGTGAGTGCAGTGAGTGAATTGTCATATTTTATTATAGTAAAAGTGCAGTGAGTATAAAGTCCTATTTATTGTAGTAAAAGTGCAGTGAGTGCATGGTCATTTTTTTTTTATAATACAAGTTTAGTAGGTGTAAGGATATATTTATTATAGTAAAAGTGCAGTGGGTATAAAGTCATATTTGTTGTAGTAAAAGTGCAGTGAGTGAGTGCAGTGATTGTAAAGTTATATTTATTATAGTAAAAGTGCAGTGAGTGTAAAGTCATATTTATTAAAGTAAAAGTGCAGTGAGTATAAAGTCATTCATTGTAGTAAAAATGCAGTGAGTGCATTGTCCTATTTTATTATAGTAAAAGTGCAGAGAGTATAAAGTCCTATTTATTATAGTACAAGTGCAGTAAGTGTAAGGATATATTTATTATGGCAAAAGTGCAGTGAGTGAGTGCAGTGAGTGTAAAGTCATATTTATTGTAGTAAAAGTGCAGTGAGTATAAAGTCCTATTTATTATAGTAAAAGTGCAGTGAGTACATGGTAATTTTTATTCTAGTACAAGTGCAGTAAGTGTAAGGATATATTTATTATAGTAAAAGTCCAGTTAGTGAGTTCAGTGAGTGTAAAGTGATATTTATTGTAGTAAAAGTGCAGTGTGTATAAAGCCATATTTATTGTAGTAAAAGTGCAGTGAGTGCATGGTCAACTTTTTTAATAATACAAGTTCAATAAGTGTACGGATATAATTATTATAGTAAAAGTGCAGCGAGTGTAAAGTCCTATTTATTATAGTAAAAGTGCAGTGAGTATAAAGTCATATTTATTGTAGTAAAAGTGCAGTGAGTGAGTACATTAATTGTAAAGTCATATTTATTATAGTAAAAGTGCAGTGGATGCATGGCCATATTTATTATAGTATGAGTGCAATAAGTGTAAGAATATATTTATTACAGTAAAAGTGCAGTGAGTGTAAAGTCATATTTATTATAGTAAAAGTGCAGTGAGTGTAAAGTCATATTTACTATAGTAAAAGTGCAGTGAGTGCACGGTCCTATTTATTATATTACAAGTGCAGTAAGTGTAAGAATATATTACAGTAAAAGTGCAGTGAGTGTAAAGTCATATTTATTATAGTTAAAGTGCAGTAAGTGCACGGTCATATTTATTATATTACAAGTGCATAAAGTGTAAGGATATATTTATTATAGTAAAAGTGCAGCTAGTGAGTGCAAAGCCCTATTAATAATAGTAAAAGTTCAGTGGATGCATGGTCATATTTATTATAGTACAAGTTCGGTGAGTGCAGTGAGTGCATTGTCATATTTTATTATAGTAAAAGTGCAGTGAGTATAAAGTCCTATTTATTGTAGTAAAAGTGCAGTAAGTGTAAGAATATATTTATTATAGTAAAAGGTCAGTGAGTGAGCGCAGTGTATGTAAAGTCATATTTATTATAGTAAAAGTGCAGTGAGTTTATAGTCATATTTATTGTAGTAAAAGTGCAGTGAGTGCATGGTCATATTTATTATAGTACAGGTGCAGTAAGTGTAAGAATAAATTATGGTAAAAGTGCAATGAGTCAGTGAGTGTAAAGTCATATTTATTGTAGTAAAAGTGCAGTAAGTGTAAGAACATATTTCTTGTAGTAAAAGTGCAGTAAGTGCATGGTTAATAATTATTATAGTACAATTGCAGTCAGTGTAAGGATATATTTATTATTGTAAAAGTCCAGTGCGTGAGTGAGTGCATAGTCATATTTATTGTAGTAAAAGTGCAGTAAGTGTTAAGTCCTACTTATTATAGTAAAAGTGCAGTAAGTGCATGGTCATACTTATTATAGTACAAGTGCAGTAAGTGTTAGGACATATTATGGTAAAAGTGCAGTGAATTAGTGCAGTAAGTATAAAGTCATATATTGCAGTAAAAAATGCATTGAATGTATGGTCATATTTATTGTAATAAAAGTGCAGTGAGTATAAAGTCCTATGTATTGTAGTCAAAGTGCAGTGAGTGAGTGCAGTGATTGTAAAGTCATATTTACTGTAGTAAAGGTGCAGTAAGTGTAAGGATATATTTTTTAGTAAAACTGCAGTAAGAGAGTGCAGTGAAAGTAAAGTGATATTTATTATAGTAAAAAGTGCAGTAGTGTAAGGACATATTTAAAATGTTAATAGTGCAGTGATTGTAAAGTCATATTTATTGTAGTAAAAGTGCAGTGAGTGTAAAGTCATATCTATTGTCTTAAAAGTGCAGTAAGTATAAGGATATATTTATTATAATAAAAGTGCATCACTTATGGGACTGATCCAAACATATGATTGAATGGAGGAATAATAAAGTAGCATTGGGATTTGCTACATTTTGATTCATTGAAACATGTTTGTCTTCAACAAAATCCTCCCCCATGGTGTGTGCAATGTGGTACAAGCCTCATACATTGCTCTTTTTTTTATCTTGCTACAGGCAGGCAGATCAACCACCAAGGGGGTAAAGCAGCAATAGGATTAGATAAAGCAATAGCCCAGGGGGACTGTTCATCCTTTATGGCATTTAATAGGACTATCTAGAAGACATAAATCAGGATATAACAATGCAGCTTTGCTGTAAGCATCAGGTGTCCATACAAGGCAAACACAAAGATCCAACACCGATCACAAATAAAATATTCAGAAAAAGCATCTCTAAAAAAACACAAGAGAATTAACACCCAGGGGCCTGGTAAATACAATATATGGGATTCTATACAATGCACAGTACCAATAAAATACAACAGGAATTACCCATGCAGATAGACAAAGATTTTCTAATTTAATGATGACATCATCTGATCCATACCTCATCACATGATGCAAAATGTCACAGACTCCAACATCTCAGTGAGTGCATTCCCACAGTAGCAGCCTAGTATAGAAATACAATTCCCAGCATCAGGGGTGTAACTAGGAACCACCCCCCTCCCCCAGCAAATATGATGGGGCCCCTATCCATGCTTCACCCACAGTGGTTTTCTAGGAGGAGGCTATATCTGTCATAGGAAAAATAAGAAGATGCAATTGTTCCTCCTGTTCCCCTGGTAGTTACGCCCCTGCGCCTTCTGAAATCTGGCAATTGTGGTTATATACAAACTAAAGGTGGCCATACATATACAATTTTCTTACCCGACCGAGCACTCCTACGACCCGATCCTGCCGGAACCGCCTCTCCCGGTTTTCTATGCGACCGACATGTGATTGCAAATTGAATGGGATTTTGTGATCGCATAGAAGAACGGGAGAGGTGGTTCCGGCAGGATTGTATATACGAATGTCAACCTTTAAGGTGGCCATACACTATTACGATCGTAATTACGATCTTAAACCGATGATAACATCGAGATTCACCAATCGATGGAAATGTCGGATTGTGTGTCGAATTGTACATAAAATCGGCCTAATGTATGGTCACCTTAACACTGCTACACACAACCAGTTAGAACAATTTCCCTGTTTGCCAGTGCTGCAACATCTAATCCAGATACAGGGCAGTCTCAGATAAGATCCAGCCAGGTCAGTCAATGTTTGTCCCTATTCAGCTACAGCTCTGTATTTACATTGGATTTGGAATAAGATAAAACTAAACATTGGTTCCAAAACATGAATAAACCTAACAATTACATTGTGGCTCTTTATCCTCCACAAGCTACAGTGGTTTCAATCGCAGTTACTACATTAAAGCCACTTTAATTTTCATCTCATTTTTGATTGGACAGTGAGTGATTATCAATGGGCAGATGATTGGCAGTGATCACAGACTATTAAGCTTTATGATTGCGGAGGCTGACCTGTGACGCAAGCTGTGTATGCACCTACGTTTCACCCAGTAATTGCGCCATGTATGCGCACTGTCGGCTGGGCATATCTTCAACCAAATGGTGATTTTGGACGACAAAGTGCCCGTACGCGGCACGATTATCGGACGTTCATACACATCATACATACATATCATGCATTCCGGGTCAGCCTCTGCGATCACCAATATTAACATGCAACAGTCGGTCATCCCAAAAAATTGTATGGTGTAGTCCAGATTGAACAAAAGGGCAATTGGGTATGTCGGAAAATCACAGCCGATTGTGCAAATGAACAATCCCGGCCAACCGCTCGCTAGTAGCCTTAAAGATTCTGTCTGTCATCTCCTAAAGATCGTTACAGTGTGTACCCAGCTTTAGATTATTTCAGTGTGTACCCAGTTTTAGATTATTTCAGTGTGTACCCAGCTTTAGATTGTTACAGTGTGTACCCACCTTTAGATTGTTACAGTGTGTACCCAGCTTTAGATTGTTACAGTGTGTACCCAGCTTTAGATTGTTACAGTGTGTACCCAGCTTTAGATTGTTACAGTGTGTACCCAGCTTTAGATTATTACAGTGTGTACCCAGCTTTGATTGTTACAGTGTGTACCAGCTTGATTATTTCATGTGTACCCAGTTTTAGATATTTCAGTGTGTACCCAGCTTTAGAGTATTACAGGTGTACCCAGCTTTAGATTGTTACAGTGTGTACCCACCTTAGATTGTTACAGGTGTACCCAGCTTTAGATTGTTACAGTGTGTACCCACCTTTAGATTGTTACAGTGTGTACCAGTTTTAGATTATTCAGTGTGTACCCAGCTTTAGATTGTTACAGTGTGTAACCACCTTTAGATGTTACAGTGTGTACCCAGCTTTAGATTGTTACAGGTGTACCCAGCTTTAGGATTGTTACAGTGTGTACCCAGCTTTAGATGTTACAGTGTGTCCCAGCTTTAGATGTTACAGTGTGTACCCACCTTTAGATTGTTACAGTGTGTACCCAGCTTTAGATTATTACAGTGTGTACCAGCTTTAGATTGTTACAGTGTGTACCATCTTTAGATATTTCAGTGTTGTACCCAGTTTTAGATTATTTCAGTGTGTACCCAGCTTTAGATATTACAGTGTGTACCCAGCTTTAGATTGTTACAGGGGTGTACCCACCTTTAGATTGTTACAGTGTGTACCCAGCTTTAGATTGTTACAGTGTGTACCCAGCTTTAGATTGTTACAGTGTGTACCAGCTTTAGATTGTTACAGGTGTACTCAGCTTTAGATTGTTACAGTGTGTACACCAGCTTTAGATTGTTACAGTGTGTACCCAGCTTTAGATTATTACAGTGTGTACCCAGCTAAGATTGTTACAGTGTTAACCAGCTTTAGATTGTTACAGTGGTACCCCGTTTAGATTGTTACAGTGTGTACCCAGCTTTAGATTGTAAGTGTACCCAGCTTTAGATTGTTACAGTGTGTACCCAGCTTTAGATTGTTACAGTGTGTACCCAGCTTTAGATTGTTAGTGTGTACCCAGCTTTAGATTATTAGTGTGTACCCAGCTTTAGATTTTTACAGTGTGTACCCAGCTTTAGATTATTACAGTGTGTACCCAGCTTTAGATGGTTACAGTGTGTACCCAGCTTTAGATGGTTACAGTGTATACCCAGCTTTAGATGGTTACAGTGTGTACCCAGCTTTAGATTGTTACAGTGTGTACCCAGCTTTAGATTGTTAGTGTGTACCCAGCTTTAGATTGTTACAGTGTGTACCCAGCTTTAGATTGTTACAGTGTGTATCCAGCTTTCGATGGTTACAATGTGTGCCCAGCTTTAGATGGTTACAGTGTGTACCCAGCTTTAGATGGTTACAGTGTGTACCAAGCTTTAGATGGTTACAGTGTGCCCAAGCTTTAGATTGTTACAGTGTGTACCCAGCTTTAGATGGTTACAGTGTGTAGCCAGCTTTCGATGGTTACAATGTGTGCCCAGCTTTAGATTGTTACAGTGTGTGTCCAGCTTTAGATTGTTACAATGTGTGCCCAGCTTTAGATTGTTACAGTGTGTACCCAGCTTTAGACAGGGGCTTAAAAAGACTCTTCATTCCCCACCTCCCAAATTAACTGGTACAATCTGATTATTTACTGCAATGTGCCCATTGATGATCCTGATAAATCTGCACACAAATTAGTATTAACAGCAATCACCATAGTGACTGATGTACAACCTGGATTACAGCTGGTTAAGTTTATTATCAGTTTCTGATAAATGGCATAACATTACACCACGGTTAATATACATATATGTAGGAATACTGGGTACTGAAAGGGCACAGTGAGTGGGTACCAGACCTATATATAGAGGATTTAGTGTTTGGGTACCAGATTTGCATTGATGGGTAGGACTCAGTGAGTGGCTGGGTAATATGGTTTTACTAAGAGGCACAATGAGAGGTTAACTGACATGTATGTAGAGGGCACATTGAGTGGGTAACAGACCTGTGTGTAAAGGGAACAGTGAGTGGGTAACAGACCTGTATGTTAAGGGCACAGTGAGTGGGTAACAGACCTGTATGCAAAGGGCACAGTGAGTGGGTAACAGACCTGTATGTAAAGGGCACAGTGAGTGGGTAACAGACCTGTATGTAAAGGGCACAGTGAGTTGGTTCCAGACTTGTAGGGAGAGGGCACATTAAGTGGGACCTGTATGGAGATGGCACAGTGACTGGGTACCAGCCCTGAATAAAGGGGCACAGTGAGTGGGTACCAGACTTGAATATAGAGGGCACAGGGAGTGGGTACAGACCTGTATGGAGAGGGCACAGTGAGTGGGTACAGACCTGCATGGAGAAGGCAGATAGTGGGTACAAGCCCTAAATATAGAGGGCAAAGTGAGTGGGCACCAGACTTGAATATAGAGGCACAGTGGGTGGGTACAGACCTGTATGGAAAGGGCATAGTAAGTGGGTACCAGACTTGAATATAGGGGCACAGTGAGTGGGAACCAGACTTAATATAGAGGCACAGTGGGTGGGTACAGACCTGTATGGAAAGGGCACAGTAGGTGGGCACCAGACATGTATGGATTGGCAGGTAAGTGGGTCCCTGGCACTTACCTGGTCTTTTATCCACAAAGCTGCTAATGGTGTTTGCAGACTTGCAGGACTGGAAGTTGCTGCTGTTAATCCCAAGTTTCTCTGCAGCAGACATTGTCCTGTATATAGACAACATGTACTCATGGGGCACCACAGGGGGCACAGCCCGGGGCTGAGGACGACTGTCCGGGTAAAACAACTTGCCCTCTCTGCGCTGTCTCCTCGGTGCCCTGAGCCCTAGTGCAGATGATGGGACTGATGCCTGCTGCATACACGGGAGATCCCATAGAAAGAAAGAGAGGAGCAGGAGGACCGCGGGTAAGGGGTGGCTACGTGTATCCATTGGTGGCCGGAGAGTCCTAATAAGTCCCGGTAAGTTCCAAGGGAGGTTGCAGGAAAGCGCAGGGGCAGCTCCCTCCTCTAGCAGCGCTGTGCACAGGGTATCTGATACAGAGAAGTAGAAATGAACCGAGCAAGGCTCAGTCACGCCCCCTGGTGCCCGCCCCACTGTGACTGCAGCCACTGTGACCTGCAGGGTCTGGGATATATAGCTACAGTCAGACCATTGTAACATTGTATAACAGTGTGCAGTATAATAATAGTTATAATACAGAGTGTAGTATAATAGTTTTAACATAGTGTGTAATATAATAATAGTTATAACAGTGTGTAGTATAATAATAGTTATAACACAGTATGTAGTATAAGTTATAATACAGAGTGTAGTATAATAATAGTTATAATACAGTGTGTAGTATAATAATAGTGTATATAGTATAATAATAGTTAAAGTATAGTGGTATGATATATATATATAATAATATAATAGTTATAGGATAGCAACAGGGAGATTCAATAAAAGTTGTTATCGTTAAAAATGGTGCTAACTTTGCCCCAACCAATCAGATATTATTTAACATTTGAAAGCTAACATCTGATTGGTTGGGGCAAAATTAGCACCATTTTTAACGATAACAACTTTTATTGAATAACCCTGTAAGTGTATAGTATAATAATAGATTAGTATAGTGTGTAAAATATAATACTAGTTAAAGGATAGTGTATATAGTATAATAATAGTTATAATTATAGGAAAATGTATAGTATAAAAATAGTTATAGGATAGTGTATATACTTTAATAATAGTTATGGTATAGTGTTTAGTACAATAATAGGTACACAGGGAGATTCAATAAAAGTTCTTATCGTTTAAAATGGTGCTAATTTTCCCCCAACAATCAGATATTATTTAACATTTGAAAGCTAACATCTGATTGGTTAGGGCAAAATTAGCACCATTTTAAACGATAATTTTTATTGAATAACCCTGACAGTGTATAGTATAGTAATAGGTATAGTATAATAATAGGTATAGTGTATAGTACCTTAATAGGTATAGTACAATAATAGGTATAGTGTATAGCATAATAATAGGTATAGTGTATAGTACAATAATAGGTATAGTGTATAGTACAATAATATGTATAGTGTATAGTATAATAATAGGTATAGTGTATAGTACAATAATATGTATAGGGCGTTAAGTTATACTACTCGGATAGGTGTTATAGTAACAATAATTAGGTATAGTGTATAGTATAAAATAGGTATAGGTATAGTATAATAATCGGTATAGTGTATAGTACAATAAGAGGTATAGTTGTTATAGCCATAATAATAGGTTAGGTATAGTACATAATAGGTAGAGGTATAGTATAATAATAGGTATGTGTATAAGTACAATAATAGGTATAGTGTATAGTTATATAATAGGTATAGTTTTGGTAATACCTTAATAGTATGTTGTATTAGTACAATAATAGGATAGTTGTATGTCATAATAGGTATAGTGTTATAGTACAATAATAGGTATAGTGTATAGATCAAATAAAATAGGTATAGTGTAATATAAGGTTATATAATAATAGGTATAGTGTTTAGTCAATAATAGGTATAGTTACAATAATAGGTATAGTGTCTAGTATAAAAATAGGTCATGTAAAATAATAGGGTATAGTGTATAGTTATAATAATAGGTATAGTACCATAAAGGTATAGTGTATAGTATATAATAGGTATTTTATGTGTATAGTATAATATAGGTTATAGTGTATAGTAACTAATAGGTATGACAATAATAGGTTATAGTGTAAGGTATAATAATAGGTATAGTGTATAGTATAATACATAGGTATAGGGTATAGTATATAATAGGTATAGTACAATCATAGTATAGTGTTAGTACATGAATAGGTAAGTGTATAGCATAATAATAGGTATAGTGTATAGTACCATAATAGGTATGAGTGTATAGTATAATAATAGGTATAGTGTGATAGTACAATACTAGTATAGTGTATAGTACAATAATAGGTATAGGTATAGTATTAATATAGGTATAGTTACAAATAATAGGTATAGGTGTATAGTATTAATAATAGGTTATAGGTTATAGTATAATAATAGGTATATGTATAGTGATAATAATAGGTATAGTTATAGTATAGTATTTGAGGTTGAATAAAAGACATACGTCCATTCCAGTCCAACCCATCTAGCAATATCCTCATTGCCTGCCTAACTGTGATCCAGAGGAAAGGCAAAAAAAAAACCACCAATTTATGAAGGGGAAAAAATCCTTCCTCACTCCAAGTGGCAATAGGAAATTTCCCTGATCAAACTATACTTTATGCAAGGTATCGCGTAAAAGTTATAAATAATAGGTATAGACAATAATAGGTATAGTGTATAGTAGAATAATAGGTTATAGTGTATAGTATAATAATAGGTATAGTGTTAAGTATAAAATAGGTATAGGGTATAGTACCTTAAATTATAGGTTTCATAGACAATAAATAGGTATAGTGTATGTATAATAATAGGTATAGTGTAAAGTATAATAATGGTATAGTACAATAATCGTATGTTATAGTATAATAATAGGTTGTATAGTACAAAAGAAGAGGTATTAAGTTATAGTACAATAATAGGTATAGTGTATAGTATAATAATAGGTTATAGTGTATAGTATAATAATAGGTATCGGGTATCGTAACCTTAATAGGTATAGTACAATAATAGGGTTATAGTGTGAGTATAATAATAGGTATAGTGTAAAGTATTACTAATAGGTATAGTACAAATAATAGGTATAGTGTATGTATATAATAGGTATAGTGTATAGTAACCTTCATATGGTATGTACAAATAGGATAGTGTATAGCATAATAATAGGTTCTAGTGTATAGGAAATAATAGATAAGTGTATAGTATAATAATAGGTATAGTGTCTAGTACAAAAGAGGTATAGGGTATATAGCATAATAAAGGGTATAGTTATAGTACCTGAATAGGTAGTTATAGTACAATAATAGGTATAGTGTTATAGCATATAATATAGTGTATAGCCTTATAGTAGACAATAATAGGTATAGTGTATAGATATAAAATAGGTATAGTGTATAGTCCAATAAGAGCGTATAGTGTATAGTATAATAATAGGTATAAGTGATAGTCTATAATAATAGGTATAGTGTATAGTACATAGGTATGTGATAGATAAATAAGTGGTATAGTGTATAATATTATAGTAAGGTTAGACAATAATAGGTATAGTGTTAGCATAATAATAGGTATGTGTATAGTACAATAATAGGTATAGTGTATAGATTAATAATAGGTATAGTGTATAGTAAAATAATAGTGTATAGTGTATAGTTAAATTAATGTATGTTTGGCATAGTAATAATAGGTATAGTGTATAGTATAATGATAGGATTTTAGTGTATAGTACAATAATAGTATAGTGTATAGTATAATAAAGGTATAGTGTTAGATAATAATAGGTATAGTGTATAGTATAATAATAGGATAGGTATAGGATAAGTATTTAGTACAATAATAGGTATAGTGTATAGTCCTAATAATAGGTATAGTGTATTATAGCATAATAATAGGTATAGTGTATAGTACATTAATAGGTATTTATAGTGTATAGTAAATAATAGGTATAGTGTTAAGTATATAATAGGATAGTGTATAGTACCTTAATAGGTATAGTGTATAGTACAATAATAGGTATAGTGTATAGTATAATAATAGGTATAGGTTGTACAATAAAGTTATAGTGTATAGCATATAATAGATAGGGTATAGTACCTTAAATAGGTTATAGTACAATAATAGGTATAGTTGTTATAGCATAATAATAGGTATAGTGTTATGTAGTACAATAATAGGTATAGTGTATAGATAAAATGGTATAGTGTATAGTATAATAATAGGTTATAGTGTATAGTACAATAATAGGTATAGTGTTATTATAGATAATAGTTAGTGTATAGTACTAATAGGTATGAGTCATAATGTATAGTTATAGAATAATATAGTTAGTGTATAGTACAATAAGGTATAAGTGTGTATAATAAATAGGTTTAGTGTATAGTACATAATAGGTATAGTGTAAGCATAATAATAGGTATAGTGTTATAGTACAATAATAGTATAGTGTATAGTATAATAATAGGTATAGTGTATAGTACAATATAGGTATAGGTAAGTATAATATATAGGTATATAGTGTATGTCACAATAATAGGTATAGTGTATAGTATAATAATAGGTATAGTGTATAGCATAATAATAGGTATAGTGTATAGTACAATAATAGGTATAGTGTATAGTACAATAATATGTATAGTGTATGTATAATAATAGGGTATAGTGTATAGTACCTTAATAAGGATAGTGTATAGTACAATAATAGGTATAGTGTATAGTATAATAATAGGTATAGTACGAATAGGTATGTATAGTATATAAGGTATAGTGTATAGTATAATAATAGTATAGTGTATAGTATCAATAATAGGGGTTATAGTAATATTTAAAGTAGGTTATAGTGTATAGTATAATAATAGGTTATAGTGTAGTCTAATCTTAGGTATAGTGTATAGTATAATGAGATAGGTATAGTAGACAATATAGGTATAGGGTATAGTACAAAATAGTATAGTGTATAGCATATAATAGGTTATAGTGTATAGTAATAACGTTAGTATTAATAATAGGTATAGTGTATAGTATATAATAGGTATAGTGTATAGTTACAATAATAGGTAGGTAGTATAATAGGTATAGTGTATGTATAATAATAGGTAATAGTACAATAATAGGTATAGTGTATAGTATAATAATAGGTATAGTGTATAGTATAATAATAGGTATAGTGTATGTATAATAATGGTTATAGTACAATAATAGGTATAGTGTATAGTATAATAGGTATAGTGTATAGTAGAATAATAGGATAGTGTATAGTACAATAATAGGTATAGTATAGTATAGTATTTGAGGTTGAATAAAGACATACGTCCATCCAGTCCAACCCATCTAGCAATTATCCTCATTTCCTGCCTAACTGTTGATCCAGAGGAAGGCAAAAAAACCCCACCAAATTTATGAAGGGGGAAAAAATTCCTTCCTCACCCCAAGTGGCAATCGGAAATTTCCCTGGATCAACTCTACTTTATGCAAGGTATAGTTGTAAAGTATAATAATAGGTATACGTACAATAATAGTATAGTGTTATAGTATAATAATAGGTATAGTGTATAGTAATAATAGGGATAGTATGAATATAGGTATAGTGTAAAGTATAATAATAGGTATAGTACAATAATAGGTATAGTGTATAGTATAATAATAGGTTAGTGTATAGTATAATAATAGGTATAGTGTATAGTATAATAGGTATAGTGTATAGTATAAATAGGTAATACAATAATAGGTATAGTGTATAGTTACAATAATAGGTATAGTGTATAGTACAATAATATGTATAGTGTATAGTATAATAATAGGTATAGTGTATAGTATAATAATAGGTATAGTACAATAATAGGTATAGTGTATAGTACAATAATAGGTATAGTGTTATAGGTCTAATAATAGGTATAGTGTATAGTACAATAATAGGTATAGTGTATAGTTACAATAATAGGTATAGTGTATAGTATAATTAATAGGTATAGTACAATAATAGGTATAGTGTTAGTACAATCTATGTATAGTGTTATAGTTATAATAGGATAGGTATAGTATATAATAGGTATAGTGTATAGATAATATAGGTATAGTGTATGTACAATAATAGGTATAGTACAATAATAGGTATAGTGTGTATAGTATATAATAGGTATAGTGTATAGTATAATATAATAGGTATAGTGTATAGTATAAATAGGTATAGTGATAGATAGAAATAGGTATAGTGTATAGATATAATAATAGGTATAGTACAAATAGGTATAGTGTTATGTATAATGGTTAAGTACAAAATATGGTATATGTATAGAGTATAATAGGGATAGTGTATAGTAATAATGATATGAGGTAGAGGTAATGTATAGTGTATAGTATAATATAGGTATAGGTATAGTACAATAGGTATAGTGATAGGATAATAGCTATATGTATGTCAATAAGGTATAGCGTAATAATAGGTATAGTGTATAGTATAATAGGTATAGTGTATAGTACAATGATAGGTTTAGTGTATAGTATAATAAAAGGTATAGTGTATAGTAGAATAATAGGTATAGTGTATAGTACAATGATAGGTATAGTGATAGTATAATAGCAATAGTGTATAGTACAATAATAGGTATAGTGTAATAATAGGTATAGTACAATAATAGGTATAGAGTATAGTATAATAGGTATAGTGTATAGTATAATAATAGGTATAGTGTATAGTAGAATAATAGGTATAGTGTATAGTATAATAATAGGTATAGTATAATAGGTATAGTGTATAGTATATGTCTGTTGTATTCAATTAGATGAACTGGACTTGAAATGTAGTTCTTGAAGACGTTTCGCTAGTCATCCAACTGGCTTTCTCAATTCAGAATGACTTGTACAAGAATCTGTGGCAATTATGTACCCTGGAAAATCCCAATTAGCATATCACAGCCAGGTGTTAAGGGTGTGATTAGATAGTGGCTAAGAGGTGTTATAGGAACGCCCAGAGTAAGGTGTTAAAACAGCATTGTACATGGCAGACAGTTGGTGTCGAACCCCCCCACCTCTATTCAGGCTTGGTTTCTTTATTTTCACATAAATGGCCTCCTTAACACCTCTCTTGAACCAGTCACGTTCCTTCGCCAGTATGTTAACATTACAATCTTCAAAGGTATGTCCTTTATCCTTAAGATGCAGATACACACACAATAGGTGAAACTGGAGATCCCATAGCACATCCATGTTTTTGCTTATAGAATTTATCCCTGTATTTGAACTTGTGGATATCCAGACTGGGCCTTTGTCAAAAGAAGTAGAAGGAAAGAAAAGAACATGAATACCAACAGTGAAGGGGAAAAGCAAGACAGGAGAAAAGAACATGGTCATCCCATATGTAGCAGGGGTCTCCGAGAAATAAGAAGAATTTTCAAAAACATCGTATCCCTGTCTGCTTTAAACCGAACAACACACTGAGGCAGCAATGGTACATCCGAAAGACCGAATACCAAAACAAAGAAAAGCGACATCATATATGCAGTGCAGTGCAGTGAAGAATGCTCTGATTTGTATGTGGGGGAGACCAAACAGCAACTGCATCAACGTATGGCCCAGCACAGAGAGCCAATTCCTGGTCAGGCACAGCTGTGTACTGCATGCTTAAGGATAAAGGACATACCTTTGAAGATTGTAATGTTAACATACTGGCGAAGGAACGTGACTGGTTCAAGAGAGGTGTTAAGGAGGCCATTTATGTGAAAATAAAGAAACCAAGCCTAAATAGAGGTGGGGGGGTTCGACACCAACTGTCTGCCATGTACAATGCTGTTTTAACACCTTACTCTGGGCGTTCCTATAACACCTCTTAGCCACTATCCAATCACACCCTTAACACCTGGCTGTGATATGCTAATTGGGATTTTCCAGGGTACATAATTGCCACAGATTCTTGTACAAGTCATTCTGAATTGAGAAAGCCAGTCGGATGACTAGCGAAACGTCTTCAAGAACTACATTTCAAGTCCAGTTCATCTAATTGAATACAACAGACATACCATGACCTGGATGAATGAGAACCTTCACAAGCAGTGTATAGTATACACTATAACACCCCCCATCATAGCCCTTCCACTGCAATCCTCTGATTGGCTGCAGGTCTGGAACCTATGTCTACCACCACATTGCACCAAATCTGTTTATTTAATTCCCAGGCCATTGAATGACTAGTGCTCTGTCTATGATTGGGCTCCTTCTTCTGGTCCCTGGGATGTCTGAATTGTTGGGATTATACAACTAGAGGCTCATGGGTGTGTGGGGATGTGCAGTTTGCTCACCTGTGAAGAGAATGTGGCTCAGTTCCCATTTACAGAGCAAATCCCATGTTCAGTGTTTCTCCTGCTGCAAACTCTGGATGTGCTATCCACACAGGAGTGTCCAATGCAAAGCACATTCCACCACACACTTACAGTAACACTGTGGTAGTTTCTTTGTGACATCCATGCACAGTATGTTAATAAAATTAGCATTAAGTTTCCCTTTAAGTTTGTGCATCTCAGTATACATGTGCTGTTCCCATCTACCACCTGCATAAAATATAAATGCAAAAAAACACATATTGATCCAAGCAAAATGCTATTAAAATCTTCACCTCCAGTTATTATGGGTGCAGATTGCACATTACCAAGCCACTGGCACAATCTTTTAAAGAATACTCATAACCCATTGCATAGGGTGTATATTGCCAGTAAGCACCATTTGAATGTGTGTAGTGGAGCAAAATGTACGTATCTTACTCCTCATGGCTTCTGGGGTGGTCAACGGCGCACCCGCTAGATGTACCTGAACATCACTACATATAAGTATTTATAGGGTGGGATGTCTTTAAAGAAGAAAATCAATGGGCCACAAAAGCTATATTTTCTTTATAAAAATCCATAATGGCACTCTACTTCCCTCATAACTCATAAGCATCATCTGTACTGAATGCTGTTTTCCTGAATTTTGGGAGCACCAGCACCTAATACTGCACCCTCACCCAATGGGTAAATGTATTGCTCAGTAGTGATCTATAATGTTTGAATTAGTCAACAACCAATGGTATAGAATTTTTTGGACTAGATTTTAAGTAAGTGCATCCTGGGAAGATGGACAATTGCTTGAGCTAAACTGTTAGATTACTCGTGGGTGTTTGCCACCATTTATCTATCTATGTATCTATCTATGTATCTATGTATCTATCTATGTATCTATCTATGTATCTATCTATCTATGTATGTATGTATCTATCTATCTATCATCTATCTATCTGTCTCTTTCTGTCCATCTATCTGTCTATCTATCTCTGTCGGTCTACCTATTTATCTATCTGTCTGTCTATCTCTATCTGTCTGTCTATCTATCTATCTATGTATCTATCTATCTATGTATGTATGTATGTATGTATGTATGTATGTATGTATGTATGTATGTATGTATGTATCTATCTATCTATCTATCTATCTATGTATCTATCTATCTATGTATCTATCTATCTATCTATCTCTTTCTGTCCATCTATCTGTCTATCTATCTCTGTCGGTCTACCTATTTATCTATCTGTCTGTCTATCTATCCTGTCTATCTCTATCTGTCTGTCTATCTATCTATCTATCTGTAAACAAATGGCAGAAATACTTAAGTTATTTACTATAATTCTTTATGATAAATAGATTCTGGCTTGGAAATCTACTGGGCCCAGAGGAGATGTCCTATGTGGAAATAGGATATTGTTACTTTTGTGAGCTTTTATTGCCAGATCCATTCCTGAGGTTTCTGTTTTACAGGGACAATAAACTCATTGGTCAACATGACAAGCCAATAAAAGGGATTCTCTAGAAAATGGAACAAAGTAGCCAATAAAAGTTAAAATAAAAACCATACAAGTTTAACTGTTTTAACTCCGTTAACATTTCTAATTGACCTATTACACGGGACCTGATCATTTGATTGGATTGCCCTGGAATTGAATGGAAATTTACCATCCAACCAATCATTCGTGATCTTTTTTTTTAAAATTTTTCCATTATCGGTTACAACAGATCAGACGTGCTGCCAAATCTGGATGGATGGTGCCTATTTCAATGCAGAAAATGATTGGCTGAGATATAAAACACAGGTTCAACACATGTACATCTTTTTTAAAGTGATCCTATACCCCCCTTGTCTTTTTACTCCATTCTGTTAATTACACAGCCTAGTGCACAGATTTTAAATTAAGTATGATGTCATTTTACACTTTCTGGACAGGCAATTTATATGAAGTGCAGAAAAATCACACATGGCAGCCTATAGGTAGCCATGGATCTATTTAATGTGGACTCTTGTTTATACTTTTAGACTTCTGATTGATTCCAGTTTATCACACCTAAATAAATACAGATACAGAACTTCCCATGCAGGTTTTGGAGACTATTCAAGGTGGTACATCAGTCACAAGTTTCCCAATGATTTACATTTAGGAAGGAGCAGTATTGATATATTGTCCTGATCAATCTTGGATTGAAGATCACATGACAAGGATTTACTGACTTGCCCATCTAATTGGTTGCTGCAAGTTAGCAGGACTTTTATTAAATCAGCCTCTGTGTCGTTTAATGTCAGGGTGGGTTGATTCTTTGATCCTCCAGGTCAGTCAAGTATAAGAGCATCAAATGGATTTAAATTGTATACTTTTTTTGATTTTATCCCATGTGTGACTGGCATTAAATAAGTCAGACTAATTCTCTGAATCATGCACTGCCGCTTCTGCTAATTCCGCGTTAGACACCCTAAATTTGCCCGTAGGCTACTGAGATATTAGATGCAATAAAGTTTTGTCTGTTGACAAAAGTCTAATCTAATTTCTTGAGAGTCTGAGGTTTCCTTTCTTTCCTTCTGGCGTTCCCACGCTGGACACGCCTGTCCCATTTATTTTGCATGTATATGGCATGTAGCGCTCGCAAAGAAGAACAGGTAAGGCGGTTCTGCAAGAATCCCGTTGAATGTCGCGGGAACGTCGTAAGGGCACCTTTAACCTTTCTTATTTGATTAAATTGAAATAGGTCAGTGTGACTTTAAGAGGGAAAATTTGTGGTTGAGGTTCTTGGTAAATCCCCCTGTGTGTGTTTTAGCAAAGTGAAAAGTGGGTGGAGTTACAACCTACCAGCATCCAATCAAAACATAAGAACCTTTAAAACACATTAACTAACACAAATGTCAAATGCAAAAGAACAGCGTAGTGTTCACGGATAACCGACACCTTATAAACAATCTTTCCACGTGTAGCTTTAGTCTGTGTTTAATTAACATGGTCAGGGTAAAAATGACAGCAATAGAATCTCCACCATACAAGAATGAATTCAACAGAAACCCAGACACACTGTATATATCCAACTATGTTCTAAATTGTAATAAGAAGCCAAGACAGTGCACCTGTAATGACATCATCCCCAATGAATCATACAAGGATAAAACCTGCATACACCTCCCCATTCCATGTATAGCCAGATATCTTTATTTTAACCATTTTCTCTACAGCACGTCGAATTGCCTATGATTTCTATTCATAATAATAGCTACTGCGAGTGTTTATTCTATAGTGAGCTCAGGTGGGTTCCCCAGTGTTGGTCTATAGGTTTGATGGTGGGGAATAGAAAGTCTCCCTACCCCCTAATCTCAGAAAGGGTAAGATACGCTTAATGGTCACTATAAGCTACATTGTTGAGTTGTTTACCCCAGTGATATGCAGAAAAAGTTTTCATTGAGCCATAATGCCCAATGGATGTTCAGGGTAAGATCTATAGTTCAGTCACTCCGGATTGGTTGGTTAAGCAAAATGCTGGCAGCCACCACAGACTTGTGCAAGACACTTTGTGGAGTAAATTTTAATTGGTGGTAGAAGGGTGTTTGCTATATTGTCCCTAATGGTAGGAGGGGCTGAAACCTCCTGAAGATTAGAGATGGACACAAAACCGAACTCGAATCCTAGTTCGAGCCGAACTTTATGAGTTCAGACAAACTCGAACTATTTAAACTAGTTAGTACTCGATTCCGGACTCGCGGGATTATTTTCAGAAATCCTCAAACGTTCCAGTAATCTCGAACATTCGTGGATTTTCCAGACGTTTGGTAAAATTTGAACGGCGATTCCGAAAATTCCAGAACGCCCGTGGTTTCCAATAATCGGCCGGTAGAGGATTGCCGTACAGCTGCCAATCCCCCGCAGGTTGAAACCTGAATCTCTCCCTTTGGAGCTTAAGGGGACCCACAGCTTGAAGCAGGACCCAAACCAGAAAGAGCTGCAAACCTCTGTAGAGCTCAGGAATCATTGCAGCTGATGGCTGAAAATAAGAAAAAAGACTTGCTGGTGAGGGGGGTCGCGGTTCGAACTGCGTGACCCCTTAAGCCCCAAAGGGTCCTTGTCCCGGGCCACAAGGGCAATTATAAGTGCCGGGGAGTGGGGTCCCAGTTTCGAGCGGCGGGACCCCATAAGCCCCAAAGGGCCCTTGTCAGGGCCACATGGGCACTTATAAGTGCCGGGGAGGGGGGCATCCCTACCATAAACTGTGGCAAAAAAGTATTTCACAATTTCATATATGGTAGTTGCCCACATTAACATAAGTTAGTTGCCTAACAGGCGTAACTTTGATCAGAAAACATTATCCATTCGGATGCATTGCCACAATTGGTGTCCCGATGTTACTGTTGTTCAGGTCGGATTAAACTAAATCGATGTAACATCAGGCAAGTGTATAGTCAGTGAAAAGATATCACAGCCATTGGAGTTGAGGTTCCACCATTAGTAAAACAGAATTAGATACAACTGATCTGAGCTTCAGGACTTTCCATATCCCTTCATATTTCTCTGAAAGGTTTTTCTTATTAATAAAACAAAACATGAAAGGAGGATTATTTATGACCCAGGGTTGGTGTTTGGAGGTACATGACAAAAATGACTAATGTCATTACAAATCTGCCACTATTACTATACTCTGATTTTTATTTACAACTTATGTCATTTTGCCCTTTATGTAAAACGTGTTGGTGGAACAATGGGAGAAGTTATTGAGAATGTATAAAGAAATACAGTTATTAAACAGTGTTTTTCAATGTTATTTATACTTGTGTACATTACTTAAAGGAGAAAGAAAGACCAAAAACCTATTTTTACTGTATGAAATGAAAATTTCATAATAAACTCAAAGCCTTTGCTTCTGACACCATGCAACTGCATTTCATCAATAAACCACACTCATTACTACACTGGATCTAGCTGCAAAGCCTTGTCTTCCCACCCTGCATGAAACTTAATAGTGTCTTCATAAGAGACTTGCATGTACTGGCTGACTCCTGGGGCAGGCTGTCTCAGCTAAGGATTGACGTGCCCCAGCCATCTACTGCGTAGGTCTGAAGTAACTAAGTGTGGGGGGCAGACAGAACCAAACATTTCCCTTAACATGCTTTTACTCCCAGGGGTTAGTATGTAGTGTAGCTATGCCTTACCTCTACGTTCTTCAATCAATTCAGCAGGAGTGACAGACCAAGAAAGAAGAAACAGCAACAGATCCCGAACGCTTCCTGGTTCAGAGTAACTATAGCACACATCCACTGATGCTGCGGATGATCGTGTGTAAGGTAAGTTTCTCCGTCCTTCGCTCCTGGTGAATTGATTGAAGAAAGGGAGCTAAGGTTAAGCTCCTTAACATCAGGGGTGTTCCTAGTTTTTTTTTTTTTGGGGGGGGCACATGATACAGGCGTAGCTTCGTCAGGGAACATAGGCGTGGTTTGTGGCGGTGGGTGTGGTGGGCTGACTGGTGACCTGGAGGGCTGACTTAACACTCACTGGTGGACTGGTGCTGAAATGCAGTAATGCAGTATTACACAAAGGAGGATTTTTTTTAAAATGCCACCAATGCTTCATGGTAGGGGCACCCCAGCTTAACCTCCCAGTCTTCAATCAATACATTAAAGGAATAGTTCACTTTTTGAGTGAACTATTCCTTTAATGAAAGAGGTGGAGAAGGTTGAATACTTTCAGTTACTAAAGCAGTCAATTACTGCATGAGTATAATTCTCCGTCTTGACAAAAATGAGCAGAGGTTGCAATATTAGTTTAGAAAGGGCATTGTTATTTTCTTTCAGGTTCTTCTTCAAGATCTCTTCAGAAGAGCAATAAATTTAACAGAACGCATAATTACACAATATACTAATACATTTGTCTGGGAGACAATACTGGGCCTTGATTGGCATGTGTGTAACTATGTAAGAAAAAAATTACGTTGCCTCACCTTAATCTATAAATAAATACGATTATGTCAATGTCAAAGCCTCAAATATTGGAAACCAATTTTCAACCACTGAAAATATCGAATGGTTTATTGGAAGAATAAGTCCTTATCCCTCTACTGATTTCAAGAGGAAAACTGCGGGAATATTGGCATCTCAAGGTGGAGAAATTCTAGTGTTTTATCCAAATGGATTTCCTGCCTGTTTTTAGCTAGCTTAAGTGTACAGAGAGTACACAGTACAATTCACATGCTCTGTAGTGCACGTCAGATAAAAATAAGGAAGCTGCAGCCTTGCTCGCTCGAAGCTGACAGCCAATCATATAATAACACAGAGACCCACCACTAGTCACAGATCAAGTTGCAGTGGATCCTGCTTCTCAGACGCAGAACAGAGATTTAACAGTGTTATCAACAATCTCTGCCCACACACACACATTCCTTAGAATTTCATACAAAAAAAAAAAATCTTTGCAGTTTATTTGCAAACAAATTTTGATGTAAATTCAAAAGGTGATTGACATAATGCAGTGCTCATCCTAACTGGAGAATGAATGGCATTTATAATTAAGATGTACTGTGATACTGTGTAAAGATATGTACCCTATTGTATCTGTCTCAGAGTCAGAGCATCCAAGAAAGTAGTTCTGTACCCCTAAACACCCCATCCGTGTGAAATGTTGCATTCATAACATTTTGTATGGTGTAAGGAGGATGTAGATCACTAGAGGGCTCTACCATTCCTAGCTGATGTGCAAACAACAAGCCCTCTTGCTGATACTTATTGGCTATCATCTGGAACTACTTCCATTCTATTGTACAAAAATACTTTTTCTATACTAGCACTAGTAACAACACAATGGAGCTTATTTACTTCTAATAGAAGTGAAAAAGATTGCCAGTGCTTTAAATATGCCTCTACCAACCTTCGATTCTGAATATGGAAGAAATAGGGAAAACGTGAAACCTTCAATTCTGAATATGGGAGAAATAGTGAATACGTGAAACCTTCGATTCTGAATATGGGAGAAATAGTGAATACGTGAAACCTTCGATTCTGAATATGGGAGAAAAAGTAAATACGTGAAACCTTCGATTCTGAATATGGGAGAAATGGTGAATACGTGAAATCTTCGATTCTGAATATGGGAGAAATGGTGAATACGTGAAACCTTCGATTCTGAATATGGGAGAAATAGTGAATACGTGAAGACTTCGATTCTGAATATGGGAGAAATAGCGAACACGTGAAACCTTCGATTCTGAATATGGGAGAATATCGAATTCGTGAAACCTTAGATTCTGAATATGGGAGAAATAGGAATACGTGAAACCTTCGATTTCGGAATATGGGAGAAATAGTGGAATACGTGAAACCTTCGATTCTGATATGGAGAAAGGGGAATACGTGAAACCTTCGATTCTGAATATGGGAGAAATAGTGAATACGTGAAGACTTCGATTCTGAATATGGGAGAAATAGCGAACACGTGAAACCTTCGATTCTGAATATGGGAGAAATATCGAATTCGTGAAACCTTAGATTCTGAATATGGGAGAAATAGGGAATACGTGAAACCTTCGATTCTGAATATGGGAGAAATAGTGAATATGTGAAACCTTCGTTCCTGGCCATCCCCGGCAGCATAATACAAACATATGGGTTCCCCTGCCATTGGACAGAAGTTTACCCTCACTCTTTAAATGTGACATGCCTCCTCCCTTCCCTTAGTCTTTTTTTATTCTGTCACTGGACTGGGAGTGCTTCCTTTACCGGCTGTGGACAGGCCAGCCGAAGCCTAAGCGAGTGTGAGTGCGGGGGCGCCTCTCAGGCTAGGTAGGCAGCCTCCTCTCCCCCTGCTGCATTCGCGCGCGGCATCGGCCACTTCCGGGTTCGGCGCACAGGGGTGACGTCACCGGCCCGCGACTCGCGGGAGATTCAAATTTGCCGGTAGTTCGGCGTTCTTTCCTGCTGTGGCTGTTTCTGAGCTCCCAGGAGAATGGAGCAGGCTGCATCATGGGAGAGCGAATCTAGGGGGAGGTGGTGAGAGTGTGCCTCAGTGGATGCTCAGCAACACTGATTTTTTTCTGAATTGTTTCTCATTGCCTGTTTTCTTTACCTTGCAGCCCATCTGATCGAAAAAGATCAGCTCAAGCTCTGATGAAGAGGAGTCAAGATGTAAAGCTTGTAGTAGAAGGGCTGAAAAGGGCAGAAAGCTCTGCAGGAGATGTATGGAGGAACTGGATGACAGATATTCTGAGCGCTCTAAGCAGCAGTCTAAGAGACGTATGGCGGGCTTGGAAGATCAAGCCCAGACGGATATTCTCCAGTGGATCTCCCAGGCGGTATCCAAGGGGATTAGAGAGGCATGAGAGAAGGATCAGCCTCTCCCATCCACCTCAGTACTGGCTAAGGAGCCACAGGCTAAGACCCTAGAAATGGGGGAAATTGAGTCCTCGGAGGAGTCTGGGAAAGATGAGTGTGTTCGACTTCAGACAGGTATCAAGTCTTATCAGACTAGTAAAACACACGTTAACCATTGAGGAGGTGGAGCAACCAACAACGTCTGAGTTGTTCCATAGGAAGAAGAAGACCTACTTTCCGGTACACGAGGAAGTCAGAGGGATAATTAACTCTGAGTGGCAAAAAGTCTCGAGAAAGGTCCCTGTGGAGAATAAGATTGATAAATTATACCCCTTTCAACAGGATTTTTCAGATCTTCTGGATAAGCCCCCAGCAGTCGATGCTCCGGTAGCTCGGCTTTCAAAGAGAACAGCACTTCCTTTGGATGATGCTTCATCACTAAAGCACCCTATGGAGAAAAAGCTGGAGACGGAGTTAAAGAAGGTTTTTTTAACCACCGGGGCTACCTGCAAGATTGCAGTAGCTATGATTTCAGTGATGAAATCTATGTCGACCTTGGTGGTTGGAGGATGCCATTGTTAATGGTATTGAGAGAAAGGTCCTGTTGGAGGCGATTCCAGACTTCAAAATGGTCTCATCATTCGGATTGGAGGCAGCAGGGAATCTGATAAAACTAGGGGCCAGAGGTATTGGCTTATCAGTCTCTGCTAGGAGGGCCTTGTGGCTTAAGGCTTGGCATGCGGATACGCAATCAAAGAATTCTTTGTGCCAGCTTCCCTATGAGGGCAAGAAACTGTTTGGGAAAGCTCTAGATAAGATAATTTCAAGGTGCTCGGGTGGCAAAAACACATTTCTTCCCCAGGGGAATAGAAGACAGGGTGAATTTCCTAGGACCCAGAAGACTAGATTTCCTGGAAGAAGAAGGGAAGATAGCAGAAGCTATAGACCAGGAAGAGAGTTTTCTAGAGCAGCTGCCTGGAAAGGGGGACAGTTTAGTTTTTTTCGGAGGAAGCAGCCCAACCCAAAGGCGAGCAAGGACCCCAAGTGCTTATGAAATGAAGCCTGCCCAGACACTTCATGTAGGGGCCAGATTGCTCAAATTCAAAGACGTTTGGGCAGAGAAGACAACGGATGCCTGGGTAAAGGCAGTAGTCGACAGGGGTTACAGGATAGAATTCCTGAGAACCCCAAGGAAAACATTTTTTGTTCAGACCCCCAAACCAGCGGATCTGGGAAAGTTGGAGGTTTTACAGACCTATATTCAGAAGCTCCTGGACAAGAAAGCTATTGTCCAGGTGCCAAAGGAGCAGGAGAAAACAGGGTTTTACTCAACACTGTTCTTAATAACAAAATCTTCTGGGGATCTAAGGCCAATCCTGGATCTCAGAAGATTGAACAAGTTCATAAGGTATCAGAGCTTCAAAATGGAGACTTTGCAGACCATTTGGGGAGCCATATTGGAAGGAAATTGGATGTGTTCAGTGGACCTGAATGACACGTACCTCCATGTTCCGGTAGCTCAGAAGCAACCAACGGTTCCTAAGGTTTAACCTTGGAGGACAGGCACTTCCAATTCACTTGCCTTCCTTTTGGCCTCTCAACATCCCCGCGGACATTTACAAAGATGTTGGTGGTGGTAGTGGCTCATTTAAGGAAGTCAGGAGTGGAGATTTTCCACTACCTGGACGACCTTTTAATTATAACTCGTCATCAAGACCAGCTCATCGAAAGACGAGATCTGGTACTAAAGACACTTGGTTGCTTTGGATGGCTAATCAATCTCGAAAAGAGACAACTTCGGCCAACTCAAAGGCTAATCTTTCTCGGAGCAAGTATAGACAGAAAACTAGGTCTAGTATCATTGTCGGCCACAAGGATAGAGAAAATATCCTCTTTAGTCCAGGAGGTCTTGAAGCTCGGAAGGATGTCAGCAAGACAACTAATGTCAGTGTTGAGCACCCTAACGTCAACGATTGGTCTCATAAGATGGGCAAAGTGGAGGATCAGGCCCTTGCAGGGTTACTTCCTAGCCAGATGGTACAAGATACAGCAAGACTGGTTGCAAATAATACACTTGAACACTATTTTCAAAAGAAATTTATCTTGGTGGGCGGAGCAGGTAAATTTCAGAGTGGGGACTAACCTAGCAGAACCCGAGTGGATTCATATATTCACGGATGCACCAGGGAAGGGTTGGGGAGCCCACTTAGGCCAGGAGTGTGCTCAAGCACAGTGGAGTACAGACCTGTCCTATCTACCCTCACCTGTGATAGAGCTGAGGGCGATTCACCAGGCCCTCAAGGCCTTCCTGCCTCTGATTCAGGCAATGCCAGTCTGTATAAGGACAGACAATGTGGCAGCAGTCTAACCAATTATAAGGTTAGCGCAGTCCAATCTGTCAGACCTCACGGCCTTACACATACCTGGAGTCCAGAATCAGGTGGCAGATGTGTTATCAAGGAGCCAGCTGGACAACACAAAATGGAGCTTGAACGCCAGGGTGTTCCAAGAACTAACAGCCAGATGGTGGATGCCAGATTGGGATCTAATGGCAACAACTCAGAATGCCAAGGCGACAAGATTTTTTTCAAGGTTCCCACATGAAGGGACGAGAGCAATAGATGCACTCGCCCAAGACTGGAATCATTTAAAGGCATACATCTTCCCACCAATACCACTGATTTTCAGAGTTTTGAAGAAGATCCGATCATCCAGGATACAAGTATTAGCCATTATTCCGAATTGGCCACGCAGGCCAATTCAGGAATACGTGAAACCTTCGATTCTGAATATGGTAGAAATAGTGAATACGTGAAACCTTCGATTCTGAATATGGGAGAAATAGGGAATACGTGAAACCTTCGATTCTGAATATGGTAGAAATAGTGAATACGTGAAACCTTCGATTCTGAATATGGGAGAAATAGTTAATACGTGAAACCTTCGATTCTGAATTGGGAGAAAATAGGAATACGTGAAACCTTCTTCTGAATATGGGAGAAATAGTGAATATGAAACCTTCGATTCTGAATATGGGAGAAATAGGGAATACGTGAAACCTTCGATTCTGAATATGAAAAATAGGGAATACGTGAAATTCGATTCTGAATATGGGAGAAATAGTGAATACGGTGAATACTTCGATTCTGAATATGGAGAATAGTGAATACGTGAAATCTTCGATTCTGAATATGGGAGAAACATTGAAATACTTGGAACTTCGATTCTGAATATGGGAGAAATAGTGAATACGTGAAATCTTCGATTCTGAATATGGGACAAATAGTGAATACGTGAAACCTTCGATTCTGAATATGGGAGAAATAGGGAATACGTGAAACCTTCGATTCTGAATATGGGAGAAATAGTGAATATGTGAAACCTTCGATTCTGAATATGGGAGAAATAGGGAATACGTGAAACCTTCGATTCTGAATATGGGAAAAATAGGGAATACGTGAAATCTTCGATTCTGAATATGGGAGAAATAGTAAATACGTGAAACCTTCGATTCTGAATATGGGAGAAATAGTGAATACGTGAAACCTTCGATTCTGAATATGGGAGAAATAGGGAATACGTGAAACTTTCGATTCTGAATATGGGAGAAATAGGGAATACGTGAAACCTTCGATTCTGAATATGGGAAAAATAGGGAATACCGTACGTGAAATCTTCGATTCTGAATATGGGAGAAATGTAACAAATGTCCGGACAGCCGGGGTACTTACAGTACGCTTTTAGGAGGAGGCTGATAGTTCGGAATGTGCAGGACACAGAGGCTGCTGGGAACTGTAGGCTGGAACTAGGAACAAGGTGCTGCTGGGAACTGTAGGCTGGAAACAGGAGCAAGGTGCTGCTGGGAACTGAAGGCTGGATACTGGATACAGGTAAGGTAGGTAACTGGATACAGATGAGGTGAGTAGACGGAAACTGGATACAGGCAAGGTAGTCACAGGAGACAGGCAAGGTAAGTACTGGATACTGGCAAGGTAGTCACTGGAGACCGGCAAGGTAAGTACTGGATACTGGCAAGGTAAGTACTGGATACTGGCAAGGTAAGTACTGGATACTGGCAAGGTAAGTACTGGATACTGGCAAGGTAAGTACTGGATACAGGCAAGGTGGTCACTGGAGGCAGGCAAGGGAATTATAGGAGCAGGAGCAGAGCAGGAGCGGAGCAGGATCCAAGGCAGGTGAGTAAGGAGCCAGGGGTAGCTAATGCTACTATTGGGCGCCGGGTCCAGGAGGACGCCGGCTTTTAAAATCTCGCGCCGCCCGGGCGGGTCGGCGTCGTGACGTCATGACGTCCGCGACGCCGCCCACCCGGAAGTGCCGAGTGGCGCGGGACCGGAGCGGCAGGTAAGTCCATGACAAGAAATAGTGAATACGTGAAACCTTCGATTCTGAATATGGGAGAAATAGGGAATACGTGAAATCTTCGATTCTGAATATGGGAGAAATAGGGAATACGTGAAATCTTCGATTCTGAATATGGGAGAAATAGGGAATACGTGAAATCTTCGATTCTGAATATGGGAGAAATAGGGAATAAGCAAATCCTTGATTTTAAATATTTGAAAATTTGTGGAAATTTATAAATAGCTCACACATGAAGAATATTAGTTTTGGTGATATGTACGTGTTCCCCAGACCATTTCCCAGGTCCCTGAGTTACTCACCATTGCTATTTATATGTTAAATTTAATTGGAATTCTCCCTGTATCCGTGCAAGGGAGAGTATTGGAATTCTAGACCCCCACTGACCCAGGCCCTCTGCAGTGCCCGCCTCAGCGCTCCCCAGGTAGTGACACCTCTTCAGCGATGTCCAAGGAATACAGAAAAATACCAAAACAACAAAACCATTTATGGGATACGAAGCGTGTCAGAAATCGTTCCCTTTGCACCCCTTTCAGCCTATATGTTTTGCTGAGATCATAAATATTATACCCAAAGTTGTTGCATGCCTGTGGTTGATACTGCCCTCTATGTGTTTTATTAATTAAGTGTATTTAGATTTCAAAAAACTCCAAGTAAACTTTGCCTTTTGTTCCTTTTAATATGTTTTATCATTTCTAATTGATACATTAAATAAGGAGCTCTAGAATAAACCCATTGCATCTTACAGATCATTGTGTGTGAAAGTTGATAATACAAATTCTTCCGCCATTGAGTTAGGTAAATATACAATAACTGGGTCTATATGAGTTAGTTCAGGTGAGCAAATAACTCACAGTGTTTTATTAGGCCACAATGATCAGGTAGCTGTGTGCTTGTCAGGCAGGTGAGATAAGAACTGAGTAAACATACACTAGGTAGGTAGTGAAGGAACTAGAGAATGGATAGTTTAACCTCTCTGGATATGTATTTGAAAGATCTGTATATATAATGATATATAATGTCAATCCTCCAGGTAGCGCAGAATGCCCTCCCCAAACCCTGAAACCGTAATTATAGTCACACTGCTCTCTGTGCTGGGAGGTATTCAACCCAATGCCTGACTTATATGTACTTAATCTCCCCCAGCTCTTTCTGGTTCTGGGTTGTTGGGGCAGATCTAGACCAGACTGGCGATTGGAACATCTAATTTATGTTTGACAGAGAGACTACCCTGTATAGTTTTAAAGGGCATGTTCACCCTTAAAACAAAAAACTGGTCAATTGCCAGTTAACTGCCCACAATCCCAACTGATATCTTGCACTTTATTACCTGCATAACTAACCAGATATTTAAGTATAATTATTGTCCCTATTTTGGCAGAGTAAGGTGGCCCCTCCCTCCATGCTGTCAATCAAAGCTGTGACTGCTGGTATCATAGCTAATGATTGACTGCAATTTCACCTGCTGCTTCCTCTTCAATTTCACCTGCTGCTGAGCAGAGGGAGGTGGGAATACCTTTGCTACAAAGGAATAGAATGTAATCTGGTTACAAATGCATGGAATGAACTGGTAAAAATAGCAGTTTGGTTTGCGGGCATATAACCGGCAAGTGGCCATTTTTTTAAAAGGGTGTGGCCACTGTTTTTTTAAACTGAAGGACGGGGGGTAAATAAGCTGTGTCTTACCTCTCATTCTTCAGTAAAACTTGCAGGAAAAAAGGAAGAATTTACCAGGGATTGCTCCAGCGCCAGCTTATCTGATAGTCTTTTGCACTGTCTGCACATGTGCGCACAATGGAAAGAACTGGGGATGCATTGGAGAATGTCAGTATCGCTGGAGCGATCCGCATAAGTTCTTCCTCCACTCCTGCAAGTTTTACAGAGAAGGGGAGATGAGACGAAGCACATTTACCTCCCATTCTTCAGCTAAACAGATAAAAGAAAGTTTACAGAAACAGTGGGCATACCCTTTAAGGGCGAACATGCCCTTTAATGGGAGAGGGTGGATCAGAACACATTTGTTATAGTATTTATGCTTGTTGACTATAAACCGATCAGTGAAATTAAGGAGACATGGCAGGAGAACGAACCATGAACACGAACCAATGAGCAGGTTCTGAGTAGAGATAGCCGAAACTGGTATGTTTTGTTCCGTTTTTGGATTTACGGGTTTTGAAAATCCAAAAACGGAAAGTAATTTCGGGACTTCGCACTGTATTTTCGATGATTATCAAATATATGAGGTTATTTTTCTGTAATCCTCTAAAATAACCTTGAATGTTCGATAACCCTCGAAAAAACAATTGGAAACTAACTTCCATTTTGCGATCGTGTTTTCGAGGATTATCAAACGTTCGGGGATTACTGAAAATAACCTTGTACATTCCATTATCATTGAAAATGCTTTTCGAAATCCTGAAATCCGAACGACCCGCCCAGTTTCAAGCATTTGGATTTCGGAACCGAGGGTTTGTGTGCAGGATCTGAGCACTATTCTGAGCACCATAAGAGAAACGTGACAGATATCCCCATTGACGTTTTATACAGATCTGGCAATTGCCCACCAGCAAGTTCTAGATGCATAAAAGGTTATCCTCCATGGGCAAATGTTTATGGCTAATCCTATACCTCTCAATGCCAAATAACAGACATGAACTAAGCACCGTATGTTCATGCAGGTTGTGAAAATAGTACATACGTTGTAACAGTGTATAGTTTATGTTCTTTTGATAGTCGGGGTGTTCCTGGCTGAATCACATTACAACAGCCTTTATTTTGCCAATAAATTGAATACAGAAATGGCCCTATGCCATAAATTCAATACAAACTTGAACTTGTCTTTATCTTGGGAGGAGGGGGGGGCAGATTTATGAAAAGCGACTACTCCCTGTTTGATAATATTGCTTAGCGTTTTTGTAGGTGAAGATTTGGAGATATCCGGTTTTTCCCTGACTTGGCACCAGTGTTACTGTCAATGTCTCGGGAATACGGTGATTACACGGGATTCTGTTTCTCCTTTTCATTTGTCCTATGAGGTGTGTCGCTTATTAGAGCTATTCAAACCGCTGACTCGGGTTACAATTTTCATCAAATAGGCTTTGCTCAGACCATAACACAGCGCTCGCTCTACACAATGTCTTGGGTGGCCAACAACAAAATTCATCTGTTTGCATTTGGATACTTACCCATACGGGTCTTGGAGTCTTCCTTGTAAGAAGGGGGTCTAGGTTATCGACAGATATTCATATACATGTTTTTTTTAAATTAAGACAGACAATATGTAAAATACCTATGTACCTACATTATTTAAATAATATTTTTTTTACTGAACTTCCCCTTTAAACAAGTCTTAACATTTTTTTTTTCTGCAACACTCATGATGTCAGCAGCCATTGGGCAAGCTTATGTCCTGACTTGAATATACACAGATAGGTCTCTGCACTCCCGTATCTTTCTATATATATAAAAGTGTATGTGTATGTATGTATGTATATATGTATGCATTTTCCACAAAAACTTCAGAACGTCTGGGACAATTTTCATGTAGCTTACAAAAACTTAGGCTACTTTTACAAACGCTTTGTTACCCTTTTTTCAAGACTTTCTAGTTAATAAACTTGTGTGCTGCCATCTGCTGGTGAAATGAGTAATCACCTAAGTGAATTGCATACCAAGGGCCTCGTTTACCCAGAGCTGCAAATTGCTCCAGGCAAATGTGGCTTCAGGTATTTAAAAAAGGATTTGCACCTGGTGGTAAATCCCAAAAGGGATTTTACCCCAGTGCCACTTTAAGACCAGCCATTAGCTGGTCTTAAATTGTGGAATTAAAAGTGGAGCAAATCCTTAATTAAATACATTACGCTGGTTGCACGGGTGTCTTTTGTGAAACTGGTGCACCCAGTGCAAATATGGAGTTCAACTTGCGCTAACTTATTCAATATTGGTTAGCACAAGCTTAACCCCTATTTTTAGTACAGCACACGTGGGTAAATCAGTCCCCAAATGCCACGGATTGTACGGGACCAGGACAGTCCTGATTTCTAGCCCCAATCTATATTTCAGCATCCAATGCATAATGACGCGGTGTATTGTTATAATTATAGCAGTGTTATATCTATCAGCCATCTACTACATAATGACACGGTGTATTGTTATAACTATAGCTGTGTTATATCTATCAGCCATCTACTACATAATGACACGGTGTATTGTTATAACTATAACAGTGTTATATCTATCATCTACTACATAATGACACGGTGTATTGTTATAATTATAGCAGTGTTATATCTATCAGCCATCTACTACATAATGACACGGTGTATTGTTATAACTATAGCTGTGTTATATCTATCAGCCATCTACTACATAATGACACAGTGTATTGTTATAACTATAACAGTGTTATATCTATCATCTACTACATAATGACAGGGTGTATTGTTATAATATAGCAGTGTTATATCTATCAGCCATCTACTACATAATGACACGGTGTATTGTTATAACTATAACAGTGTTATATCTATCATCTACTACATAATGACACGGTGTATTGTTATAACTATACAGTGTTATTCTATCATCCATCTACTACATAATGACACGGTGTATTGTTTAAACTATAGCAGTGTTATACTATCAGCCATCTATTACTAATGACACGGTGTATTGTTTAAACTATAGCAGTGTTATATCTATCATCTACTACTAATAATGGTGTATTGTTATAACTATAGCAGTGTTATATCTATCAGCCATCTACTACATATTGAACAGGTGTATTGTTATAACTATAGCAGTGTTATATCTATCAGCCATCTACTACATAATTACACGGTGTATTGTTATACGATAGCAGTGTTATATCTATCAGCCATCTATTCACATAATTCACGGTGTATTGTATAACTATAGCAGTGTTATATCTATCAGCCATCTACTACATAATGACACCGTGTATTGTTATAACTATAGCAGTGTTATATCTATCAGCCATCTACTACATAATGACACCGTGTATTGTTATAACTATAGCAGTGTTATATCTATCAGCCATCTACTACATAATGACACGGTGTATTGTTATAACTATACAGTTTAATCTATCAGCCATCTACTCATAATGACACGGTGTATGTTATAATTTATAGCATGTTATATCTACAGCCATCTAATATAATAATTACTACATAATGACACGGTGTATTGTTATAACTATAGCAGTGTTATATCTATCAGCCATCTACTACATAATGACACGTGTATTGTTATAACTATAGCAGTGTTATATCTATCAGCCATCTATTAAACTGACCGGTGTTTTGTTATAACTATAGCATGTTTATATCTATCATCTACTACATAATGACCTGGTGTATTGTTATAACTATAACAGTGTTATATCTATCAGCCATCTACTACATAATGACACGTGTATGTTATAACTATAGCAGGTTAATATCTATCAGCCATCTACTACATAATGACACCGGTGTATTGTTTAAACTATAGCAGTGTTATATCTATCAGCCATCTACTGCATAATGACACGGTGTATTGTTATAACTATAGCAGTGTTATATCTATCATCCATCTACTACATAATGACACAGTGTATTGTTATAACTATAGCAGTGTTATATCTATCAGACATCTTTACTAATGACACGTGTATGTTTATAACTATAGCAGTGTTATATCTATCAGACATCTACTACATAATGACACGTGTATTGTATAAACTATAGCAGTGTTATATCTATCAGCCATCTACTACATAATGACGGTGTATTGTTATAACATAGCAGTGTTATATCTATCAGACATCTATTACATAAAGACACGGTGTATTGTTATAACTATAGCAGTGTTATATCTATCAACATCTTACATATGACACGGTGTATTGTTATAACTATAGCAGTGTTATATCTATCAGCCATCTACTACATAATGACACGGTGTATTTTTAAACTATAGCAGTGTTATATCTATCAGCCATCTACTACATAAGACCGGTGTATGTTTATACTATACAGTGTTTATCTATCAGCCATCTACTGCATAATGACACGGTGTATTGTATAACTATAACAGTGTTATATCTACAGCCATCTACTACATAATGACACGTTGTATGGTTATAACTATAGCAGTGTTATATCTATCAGCCATCTACTACATAATGACACGGTGTATTGTTATATCTATAGCAGTGTTATATCTATCAGCCATCTACTGCATAATGACACGGAGTATTGTTATAACTATAACAGTGTTATATCTATCAGCCATCTATTACATAATGACACGGTGTATTGTTATAACTATAGCAGTGTTATATCTATCAGACATCTATTACATAATGACACGGTGTATTGTTATAACTATACAGTGTTATATCTATCAGCCATCTACTACATAATGACACCGGTGTATTGTTATAACTATAGCAGTGTTATATCTATCAACATCTATTACATAATGACACGGTGTATTGTTATACTATAGCAGTGTTATATCTATCAGCCACTACTACATAATGACACGGTGTATTGTTTTATAACTAAGCATTTGTATATCTATCAGACATCTATTACATAATGACACGGGTGTATTGTTATAACTATAGCAGTGTTATATCTATCAGCCATCTACTACATAGACACCGTGTATTGTTATAACTATAACAGTGTTATATCTATCAGCCATCTACTACATAATGACACGGTGTATTGTATAACTATAGCAGTGTTATATCTATCAGTCATCTAATCATAATGACACGGTGTATTGTTATAACTATAGCAGTGTTATATCTATCAGCCATCTATTACATAATGACACGGTGTATTGTTATAACTATAGCAGTGTTATATCTATCAGCCATCTACTACATAATTACACGGTGTATTGTTATAACTATAGCAGTGTTATATCTATCAGTCATCTAATACATAATGACACGGTGTATTGTTATAACTATAACAGTGTTATATCTATCAGCCATCTATTACATAATGACACGGTGTATTGTTATAGATATAGCAGTGTTATATCTATCAGCCATCTACTACTTAATTACACGGTGTATTGTTATAACGATAGCAGTGTTATATCTATCAGCCATCTATTACATAATTACACGGTGTATTGTTATAACTATAGCAGTGTTATATCTATCAGCCATCTACTACATAATTACATGGTGTATTGTTATATCTATAGCAGTGTTATATCTATCACCATCTACTACATAATGACACGGTGTTTTTTATAACTATACAGTGTTATATTTATCAGCCATCTACTACATAATGACACGTGTATTGTTATAACTATAGCAGTGTTATATCATCTATCAGCCATCTATTCATAATGCACGGTGTATTGTTATAACTATAGCAGTGTTATATCTATCATCTACTACATAATGACATGGTGTTTTGTTATAACTATAGCAGTGTTATATCTATCAGCCATCTACTACATAATGACACGGTGTATTGTTATAACTATAGCAGTGTTATATCTATCAGTCATCTACTACATAATGACACGGTGTATTGTTATAACTATAGCAGTGTTATATCTGTCATCTACTACATAATGACATGGTGTATTGTTATAACTATAGCAGTGTTATATCTATCATCTACTACATAATGACACGGTGTATTGTTATAACTATAGCAGAGTTATATCTATCAGCCATCTACTACATAATGACATGGTGTATTGTTATAACTATACCAGTGTTATATCTATCATCTACTACATAATAGACATGGTGTATTGTTATAACTATAGCAGTGTTATATCTATCAGCCATCTACTACACAATGACACGGTGTATTGTTTATAACTATAGCAGTGTTATATGATCAGCATCTAATACATAATGACACGGTGTATTGTTAAACTATAGCAGTGTTATATCTATCAGTCATCTAATACATATGAACACCGGTGTATTGTTATAACTATAGCAGTGTTATATATACAGTCATCTACTACTAATGACACGGTGTATTGTTATAACTATGCATGTTATTACTATCAGTCATCTAATACATAATGACACAGTGTATTGTTATAACTATAGCAGTGTTATATATATCAGTCATCTACTACACAATGACACGGGTGTATTTTATAACTATAGCAGTGTTATATCTATCAGCCATCTACTACATAATGACACGGTGTATTGTTATAACAATAGTAGTGTTATATCTATCAGCCATCTACTACATAATGACACTGTGTTGTTATAACTATAACAGTGTTATATCTATCAGCCATCTACTACATAATGACACGGTGTATTGTTATAACTATAACAGTGTTATATCTATCAGCCATCTACTACATAATGACACTGTGTTGTTATAACTATAGCAGTGTTATATCTATCAGCCATCTACTACATAATGACACTGTGTATTGTTATAACTATAACAGTGTTATATCTATCAGCCATCTACTACATAATGACACTGTGTATTGTTATAACTATAACAGTGTTATATCTATCAGCCATCTACTACATAATGACACGGTGTATTGTTATAATTATAGCAGTGTTATATCTATCAGCCATCTACTACATAATGACACGGTGTGTTGTTATAACTATAACATTGTTATATCTATCAGCCATCTACTACATAATGACACGGTGTATTGTTATAACTATAGCAGTGTTATATCGATCAGTCATCTACTACATAATGACACGGTGTATTGTTATAACTATAACAGTGTTATATCTATCAGCCATCTACTACATAATGACACGGTGTATTGTTATAACTATAGCAGTGTTATATCTATCAGTCATCTACTACATAATTACACGGTGTGTTGTTATAACTATAGCAGTGTTATATCTATCAGCCATCTACTACATAATGACACGGTGTGTTGTTATAACTATAGCAGTGTTATATCTATCAGTCATCTACTACATAATGACACGGTGTATTGTTATACTAAACAGTGGTTATATCTATCAGCCATCTACTACATATGACACGGTGTATTGTTATAATTATAAGCATGTGTTATATCTATCAGCCATCTACTACATAATGACACGTGTATGTTATAACTATAGCAGTGTTATATCTATCACATCTACTACATAATGACACGGTGTATTGTTATAACTATAGCAGTGTTATCTCTATCAGCCATCTACTACATAATGACACGGTGGTATTGTTATACTAATAGCAGCTGTGTTATCTATCACATCTACTACATAATGACAGGTGTATTGTTTATAACTATAGCAGTGTTTATCTATCAGCCATCTACTACATAATGACACGTGTTATTGTTATAACTATAACAGTGTTATATCTATCCCATCTACTACATAATGACACCGGTGTATTGTTATAACTATAGCAGTGTTATATCTATCCAGCATCTACTCATAATGACACACGGTGTATTGTTATAACTATAGCAGTGTTATATCTATCACCATCTACTACATAATGACAGTGTATTGTTATAAACTAAGCAGTGTTATACTATCATAGCATCTTTACATAATGACACGGTGTATTGTTATAAACATAGCAGTGTTATATCTATCAGCCATCTACTAAATAATGACACGTGTATTGTTATAACTATAAGTGTTATATCTATCAGCCCTACTACATATGACACCGTGTTTGTTATAACTATAGCAGTGTTATATCTATCAGACATCTATTACATAAGACAACCGGTGTATTGTTATACTATAGCAGTGTTATATCTATCGAGCATCTACTACATAATGACACGGTGTATTGTTATAACTATAGCAGTGTTATATCTATCAGCCATCTACTACATAATGACACGGTGTATTTTTATAACTATAGCAGTGTTATATCATCAGCCATCTACTACATAATGACACGGTGTATTGTTATAAACTATAGCAGTGTTATATTCTATCGCCATCTACTCAAATGACACGGTGTATTGTTATAACTATAAGCAGTGTTATATCTATCAGCCATCTACTACATATGACACGGTGTATTGTTTAACTATACAGTGTTATATCTATCAGCCATCTACTACATAATGACACGTTGTATTGTTATAACTAAGCAGTGTATATCTATCGCCATCTACTCATAATGACACGGGTATTGTTATAACTATAACAGTGTTATATCTATCAGCCATCTACTACATAATGACACGGTGTATTGTTATAACTATAGCAGTGTTATATCTATCAGACATCTATTACATAATGACACGGTGTATTGTTATAACTATAGCAGTGTTATATCTATCAGCCATCTACTACATAATGACACGTGTTTGTTATAACTATAGCAGTGTTATATCATCAGACATCTATTACATAATGACACGGTGTTTGTTATAACTATAGCAGTGTTATATCTATCAGCCATCTACTACATAATGACACGGTGTATTGTTATAAACTATAGCAGTTGTATATCTATCAGACATCTATTACATAATCTACACGGTGTATTGTTATAACTATAGCAGTGTTTATATCTATCAGCCATCTACTACATAATGACCGTGTATTGTTATAAACTATAGCAGTGTTTATATCTATCAGCCATCTACTACATAATGACACGGTGTATTGTTTAACTATAGCAGTGTTATATCTATCACTCATCTATACATCATTACACGAACGGTGTATTGTTATAACTATAACAGTGTTATATCTATCAGCCATCTATTACATAATGACACGGTGTATTGTTATAACTATAGCAGTGTTATATCTATCACCATCTACACATAATACACGGTGTTTTTATAACTATAGCAGTGTTATATCTATCAGCCTCTATACATAATGACACGTGTATTGTTTATAACTATACAGTGTTATATCTATCAGCCATCTATACATAATGACACGGTGTATTGTTATAACTAGCAGTGTTATATCTATCACCCTCTACTACATAATGACACGGTGTATTGTTATAACATAAGCAGTGTTATATCTATCAGCCATCTATTACATAATAACACGGTGTATGTTTATAACTATAAGCAGTGTTATATCTATCAGCCATCTACTACATAATACAGTGTATTGTATATCTATAGCAGTGTTATATATCTATCAGCCATCTACTACATATGACACGTGTATTGTTATAACTATACATGTTATATTCTACAGCCATCTACTACTAATACACGGTGTATTGTTATAACTATAGCAGTGTTATATCTATCAGCCATCTATTACATAATGACACGGTGTATTGTTATCTAAGCAGTGTTATATCTATACATCTACTACATAATGACAGGTGTTTTTTATAACTATAGCAGTGTTATATCTATCAGCCATCTACTACATAATACACGTGGTATTGTTATAATATAAGCAGTTTTATATCTATCAGTCTATACTACATAATGACAACGGTGTATTGTTATAACTATAGCAGTGTTATATCTGTCATCTACTACATAATGACAGGTGTATTGTATAACTATAGCAGTGTTATATCTATCATCTACTACATAATCACGGTGTATTGTTATAACTATAGCAGTGTTATATCTATCAGCCATCTACTACATAATGACATGGGTATTGTTTATAACTATAGCAGTGTTATATCTATCAGCTACTACATAATGACATGGTGTATTGTTATAACTACTAGAGCAGTGTTATATCTATCAGCCATCTACTACAATGAACGGTGTATTTTATAACTATAGCAGTGTTATATTGATAAGCATCTATCTACATAATGACACGGTGTATTGTTTATAACTATAGCAGTGTTAATCTATCAGTCTCTATACATAATGACACGGTGTATTGTTATAACTATAGCAGTGTTATAATCTAGTCATCTACTACATAATGACACGTGTATTTTTAAACTATAGCAGTGTTTATATCTCAGTCATCTAATATAGACACAGGTATTGTTTTATAACTTAGCAGTGTTATATATTCATCATCTACTACAAATGACACGGTGTATTGTTATAACTATAACACGTGTTATATCTATCACATCTACTACATAATGACACGGTGTATTTGTTTATAACTATAGCAGTTTATATCTATCACCTCTACAATAATGACACGGTGTATTGTTATAACTATCGCAGTGTTATATCTATCCATCTACTACATAATAATGACAGTGTATTTTTATAACTATAGCAGTGTTTATATCTATCATCTACTACATAATGACATGGTGTATTGTTTAATTATAGCGTGTTATATCTACAGCCATCTACTACATAATGCCGGTATTATTGTTATAACTATAGCAGTGTTATATCTATTAGTCATCTATACCAATGACATGGTGTATTGTTATAACTATGCAGTGTTTTAATCTATCATCTACTACATAATGACAGGTGTATTGTTAAACTATACATGGTTTATCTATCATCCATCTATTACATAATGACACGTGTATTTGTTAACTATAGCAGTGTTATATCTATCACCCTCTACTCATATGACACGGTGTATTGTTATAACTATAGCAGTGTTATATCTATCAGCCTCTACTACATAATGAACAGTGTATTGTTATAACTATAGCAGTGTTATATCTATCATCCATCTACTACATAATACATAAGACACGGTGTATTGTTATAACTATAGCAGTTTATATTCTATCAGTCATCTACTACATAATACATGACACGGTGTATTGTTATAACTATAGCAGTGTTTATCTATCAGTCATCTAATCCATAATGACACGGTGTATTGTTTATACACTATAGCAGTGTTATATCTATCAGTCATCTACTACATAATGACACGTGTGTATTGTTATAACTATACATGTTTATCTATCCATCACTACTAACATAATGACACGGTGTATTGTTTAACTATAGCAGTGTTATATCTATCAGTCATCTATACATAATGACACGTGTATTGTTATAACTATAACAGGTTATATCTATCTATCATCCATCTAACTACATAGGACACGGTGTATTGTTATAACTATAGCAGTGTTATATCTATCAGCCATCTACTACATAATGACACGGTGTATTGTTATAACTATAGCAGTGTTTATATCTATCAGTCATCTATAACATAATGACACGGTGTATTGTTTATAACTATAACAGCTTATATCTATCGCCATCTACTACATAATGACACGGTGTATTGTTATAACTATAGCAGTGTTATATCTATCAGCCATCTACTACATAATGACACAGTGTATTGTTATAACTATAACAGTTTATATCTATCTCTACTACATAATGATGGTGTATTGTTTAACTATAGCATGTTTATATCTATGCCATCACTACATAATGACCATGTATTGTTTAACTATAGAAGTGTTATATCTATCAGTCATCAATACTAATGACAGGTGTATTGTTATAACTATAGCAGTGTTATATCTATCATCTACTACATATGACACGGTGTATTGTTATAACTATAACAGTGTTATATCTATCACGCCCTCTACTACATAATGACAAGTGTATTGTTATAACTATAACAGTGTTATATTTATCAGCATTCATCCATCTACTACATAATGACACAGTGTATTGTTTATAACTATAGCAGTGTTATATCTATCAGTCACTAATACATAATGACACGGTGTATTGTTATAACTATAGCAGTGTTTATATATCAGTCATCTACTACATAATGACACGGTGTATTGTATAACTATAACAGTGTTAATAATCTATCAGCCATCTACTACATAATGACCAGTGTTTGTTATAACTATAACAGTGTTATTTTATCAGCCATCTACTACATAATGACACAGTGTATTGTTATAACTATAGCAGTGTTATATCTATCAGTCATCTAATACATAATGACACGTGGTATGTTTATAACATAGCAGTGTTTATATATCAGTCATCTACTACATAATGACACAGTGTATTGTTATAACTATAAAGTGTTATATTTATCAGCCATCTACTACTACAAATGACACTGTGTATTGTTAAAACTATAGCAGTGTTATATCTATCCATCTACTTACATAATGACACGGTGTATTGTTATAACTATAACAGTGTTATATCTATCATCTACTACATAATGACAGGGTGTATTGTTATAACTAACAGTGTTATATCTATCAGCCATCTACTACATAATGACCAGTGTATTGTTATAACATAGCAGTGTATATTTAAGTCATCTAATACATGACATGGTGTATTTTATAACTATAGCAGTGTATATCTATCATCTACTACATAATGACACGGTGTATTGTTATAACTATAACAGTGTTATATCTATCGCCATCTACTACATAATGACACAGTGTATTGTTATAACTATACAGTGTTATATTTAATCAGCCATCTACTACAATGACACAGTGTATTGTTATAACTATAGCAGTGTTATATCTATCAGTCTCTAATACATAATGACAGGTGTATTGTTATAAACTATAGCAGTGTTTATATCTATCATCTACTACATATGACACGGTGTATTGTTATAACTATAGCAGTGTTATATCTATCAGCCATCTACTACATAAGACACGTGTATTGTTATAACTATAGCAGTGTTATATCTATCAGTCATCTATACATAATGACAGGTGTATTGTTTAACTATAGCAGTGTTATATCTATCATCTACTACATAATGACACAGTGTATTGTTATAACTATACGTGTTATATCTATCAGTCATCTACTACATAATGACACGTGTATTGTTATAACTATACAGTGTTATATCTATCAGTCATCTAATACATAATGACACGTTGTATTGTTATAACTATAGCAGTGTTATCTATCATCTACGACATAAGACCGGTGTATTGTTATAACTATAGCAGTGTTATATCTATCATCTACTACATAATGACATGTGTATTGTTATAACTATAGCAGTGTTATATCTATACCCATCTACTACATAATGACACGTGTATTGTTATAACTATACAGTGTTATATCTATCAGCCTCTATTACAATAAATGACACGGTGTATTGTTATAACTATAGCAGTGTTATATCATCATCCATCTATTACATAATGACACGGTGTATTGTTATAACATAGCAGTGTTATATCTATCAGCCATCTATCTACATAATGACACGGTGTATTGTATAACTATAGCAGTGTTATATCTATCAGCCATCTACTACATAATGACACGGTGTATTGTTATAACTATACTGTATATCTATCAGTCATCTAATACATAAGACACGGTGTTTGTTATAACTATAGCATGTGTTATATCTATCATCTACTACATAATGACATGGTGTATTTGTTATAACATAACAGTGTTATATCATCAGCCATCTACACTAATGACACGTGTATTGTTATAACTATAGCAGTGTTATATCTATCATCATCTACTACATAATGACAGGTGTATTGTTTAACTATAGCAGTGTTATATCTATCATCTACTCTACTACATAAGACCGGTGTATTGTTATAACTATACAGTGTTATATCTACAGTCATCTAATATATATGACACGGTGTATTGTTATAACTAAAGCAGTGTTATATCTATCAGCCATCTACTCCTACATAATGACACGGTGTATTGTTTATAACTATAGCATGTTATATCTATCGCCTCTACTACATATGACACGGTGTATTGTTATAACTATGCGTGTTATATCTATCATCATCTACTACATAATGACACGGTGTATTGTTATAACTATAGCAGTGTTATATCTACCAGCCTCTACTACATAATGACACGGTGTATTGTTATAACTATGCAGTGTTATATCTATCAGCCATCTACTACATAATGACGGTGTATTGTTTTAACTATAGCAGTGTTATATCTAATCAGCCTCTATTACATAATGACACGGTGTATTGTTATAACTATAGCAGTTTTATATCTATCACATCTAACATAATGACACGGTGTATTGTTATAACTATAGCTGTTATACTATCTAGCATCTACTACATAATGACACGGTGTATGTTATAACTATACAGTGTTATATCTATCAGTCAATCTAATACATAATGACACGGTGTATTGTTTATAACTATAGCAGTGTTTATCTATCATCTACTACTAACATAATGACAGGTGTATTGTTATAACTATAACAGTGTTATATCTATCGCATCTACTACATAATGACACGGTGTATTGTTATAACTATAACAGTGTTATATCTATCAGTCATCTATACATAATGACAGGTGTATTGTTATAACTATAGCGTGTTATATCTCTCACTTACTACATAATGACATGTGTATTGTTATCTATAGCAGGTTTATATCTATCATCACTAATATAATACAACGGTGTATTGTTATAACTATAGCAGTGTTATATCTATCAGCCATCTACTACATAATGACACGGTGTATTGTTATAAACTAATAGGCAGTGTTTATATCTATCAGCCATCTACTACATAATGACACGGTGTATTGTTCTAACTATAGCAGTGTTATATCTTCAGTCATCTACTACATAATGACAGGTGTATTGTTATAACTATAGCAGTGTTATATCTACCAGCCATCTACTACATAATGACACGGTGTATTGTTATAACTATAGCAGTGTTATATCTATCAGCCTCTACTACATAATGACAGGTGTATTGTTTATAACTATAGCAGTGTTATATCTATCAGCCATCTATTACATAATGACACGGTGTATTGTATAACTATAGCAGTGTTTATATCTATCATCTACTACATAATGACGGTGTTTTGTTATAACTATAGCAGTGTTATATCTATCAGCCATCTACTACATAATGACACGGTGTATTGTTATAACTATAAGTGTTATATCTTCAGTCATCTACTACATAATGACACGGTGTATTGTATAACTATAGCAGTGTTATATCTATCATCTACTACATATGACATGGTATTGTTATAACTATAGCAGTGTTATATCTATCATCTACACATAATGACCCGGTGTATTGTTTATAACTATAGCAGTGTTATATCTATCAGCCATCTACTACATAATGACATGGTGTATTGTTATAACTATAGCAGTGTTATATCTATCATCTACTACATAATGACATGGTGTATTGTTATAACTATAGAAGTGTTATATCTATCAGCCATCTACTACACAATGACACGGTGTATTGTTATAACTATAGCAGTGTTATATCTATCAGCCATCTACTACATAATGACACGGTGTATTGTTATAACTATAGCAGTGTTATATCTATCATCTACTACATAATGACACGGTGTATTGTTTGGCAGGAGCAGCACTATATAGTGCCTTGTGCGCTATGGCATTAAAAGAATTACGCAATCACTGTCTTTTTAGTTTAATCAGATTGTCTATTACTCTGTAATTTCTCTAGCGCCGTTCTATGGAAGCAGTAGGTTTAAAGAGCACACCAAATATTTTATTAATTTCTTTAATAACGTCATGTAACAGTGAATCTGTTATTGTATCTGTAACTGCATTTTCATTTGTATCTGGATTTTAATGGGGATAGGGTTGGGGGGTGGGTTGTGGCATTTTTTTATTTTTTCTTGTAATTGCAATTACGCATGGATCCCATTTGAGCTAGTTGGTGGCCCCGTCTCCGTTTGCACCCACCCTTATGGCATACCGTTTGATTCAGGACATGTGGGAGATTGCCATTTAGTGGGTTTTTTTACTTGCCAAGTGGGTTTAGGTAGGATTTCAACCATTGAGCCCTCTTATTTTTTTTTTCACAAAATCTCCTAAAAGCACGGAGTTCTATGAATAGCAGCGTCTGGAATTCTTCACGTATATACGAAAGCATGATACCATCACGTAGCTGAAGGTGTGTAGCTTCCAAAAATATATAGTTTGTGGGGGGTATTTCAAAATTGATTAGGCTATTCAAATTACAGAACACTTTGATTTTTTTCTTGTAATTACACTTGTGCATGTGTCCAATTTGAGCTAGTTGGTGGCCACGTCGCTGTGTGCACCCACACATATGGCATACCGTTTGATGCAGGATATGTGGGAGATTGACATTTAGTGGGTTTTTTGCTTGTCAAAAGGGTTTAGGTAGGATTTCAACCCTTGAATCATCTTATTTTATTTTTTACAAAACCTCCTAAAAACACGGAGTTCTTTGGATCACTGGGTCTGGAATTCTTCATCTATGCATGAAAGCATGACAACCGTACCGTAGCGGAAGGTGCTGTAGAATTTCCAAAAATATATAGTTTGTGGGGGGAGGAATTTCCTGTTTCAGGGACTGTTTCCTTAGAACAGTGTAGGGCGTGTCAATAAAAAGAGCACTTTGCATGTTTTTCTTGTAATTGCATTTGTGCAATGCGTCCCATTTGAGCTATGTTAGGTGGCCAGTCTATTGGTGCACTCCACGCATAGCATACGTTTGCTTCAGAAACATGGGAGTTGATATTTAGGGGGGGGGTTATTTTGTATGTTGGGGGTATTGGGGGCATTCCCAAGTTTTGGGGCGCTGTTGAAATTACAGAGCACTTTGATTATTTGTGTCTTGCAAATTACAGCTTGTGCATGCGTCCCATTGAGTACGTTGGTGCCACGTCTCTGTGTACATCCACGCAATGGCATACCGTTGATTCAAAACATGGGAAGAGTGATATTTTAGTGGGGGGGGGAGTTATTTGTGGGGGGCCCATTTCCAAGTTTTGGGGGCTGTGTTGAAATTACAGAGAACTTTGATTTTTTTCTGTGTAATTCCACTTGTGCAGCGTCCCATTGAGCTGTTGGTGGCCAGTCTCTCGTGCACCCAACACATATGAGCATACCGTTGATGAGGAAGATACGTGGCAGATTGACCATTGGTGGGAGTTTTTTGCTTGTCAAGTTGGTTTTAGGTTTAGGATTTCAATCCTTGAATCATCTACCTAGTTTATTTTATCACAAACCTCCTAAAAAGACCACGGAGTTCTTGGATCAACTGGGTCTGGAATTCGTCATGTATGTATGAAAGCATGGCACCGTTAAACATAGCTGAAGGATGTGTAGGATTCCAAAAAGATATTAGTTTGTGGGGGGAATGTTCCATGTTTCGGGGACTGTTCCTTAGAAAAAAAGGGTAGAGCCTGAAAAATTGACAGAGCACTTTGATTTTTTCGAAATTGCATTTTGCATAATCAAAATTGAGCTAGTTGGGGGGCCAGTCTCTGTGTTACAACCACACATAGGGCTAGTTGATCAACGGTATAGTTACGAAATTCAACAGAGAACTGGGTGGGACGTGGTTAGTTGAAGGTATGGGAGGTTAGTTGGTTTGGAGTTGGGATTGGTTACGTTGTTTGAGGGTTGAAGAGGTTATTTGGTGCAGTTATGTTGGGGCAGTATGATTGGGGTCTGTTTGAAATTACAGAGCACTTTGATTTTTTTCTGTAATTTACACTGTGCATGCGTCATCAATTTGACTAGTGGTGAGGGCCACGTCCCTGTGGCCACGATTCACGGAATTAAGCAACATGTTTGATCAGAATGTGGGGAGATTGACATGAGTGGGTTTTTTTTTGCTGTAAGCTGGGTTTAGGTAGGATAGGATTCAACCTTAATCATCTAAAAAAACCTTTATTTTTCACCGAAACCTCTAAAACACACAGGAGTTCTTTGGATGTTGACTGGGTCTGGAAATTCTTCATGTATGTAGGAAAGCAGGAGGGCCCCGTAACGTAGTGTGAAGGTGTGTAAATTCAAGAATATATAGTTTTGGGGGGCTATTGCTAAGATAGAGGGTGGTTATGGTCTGACAAATCTGAAAAGTGCTGTAATTGGGCCATTGTTCATTTGATCAAACAAAACTTTGTGGCTGGTGATTCCCGTTTGAGTTAATGTAACCATAACTGTAGGCATCTGTTTGATTCAGGACATTAGGAAAATTGATATTTGGTTAACTTTTTTCTTTTTTTACATGATTGGGATTTTGGCATGAGTTCTACCTTTGAGAGTGTTTTTATTCAAAATTTTGTAGAAATCTGCTTAAAACTGCGAACTTATCGAAGAAATGCGCCCACCACCTGCATGGTACGACAATGAAAAACTACAGAATTCGTAGATAAAAGGTAGGTGGATTCGAGAAATATATGGTTTGGGGGTTGTTTTGTGGGGAAAATGCCAGAATGTTCAAATTCAGATTTGTGACTGAATAGTTTGCTGTTTCTGGCCATTGTGCATTGTATTCCACTTTGTTTTGTCTTTTGGGCTTCACTCCAGTGTGTAAACCCACAAATATGAATGTCACGTTTTGATTCGGACATTGGGAGATGAATTTAGTAGCTTTTTTTTACATTCCATGGGCGGTGGGGTGTTTTTGGCATGATTTCTACCTTTTGAAGTTGTGTTTTGTCATTTTTCAGAAAAATGCGAATGTCTACGAAGAACTGCCGCCAAACATTGATGGTATGAATGAAAAATACAGAGTTACGTAAAAGCTGAAGGTATGTAGTTCTGAGTAATAGTTTTGTGGGGGTATTTCCAGTTTAGAGGGGTGTTTAGTTATGAAAAATCTGGGAAAATGCTGTGTTATTGGCTCACTGCGCATTGTTTTACATTTTGACTAGTCGCTTCCACGTCCGTGTGTGTAACCACACATAGGCCATATACAGTTGAATTCAGGACATTTAGGAGGATATATATTTGGTAAGTTTTTTTTACAATTTTAAAAAAATTGGGGGTTTTGGTGTGAATTGGTAACTTTGAATGGAAAATGTATTTTTTCTCTATTTTTCCCAGGAAAATGTGTAGAAATGCGAAATTTCCGACAGAAACTCCCCGCGCCCCCCCCCCCACACCATTGATGTATGAATGAAAACGAACTAAAGTGTTACATAGCTGAAGGTGTGTGTGATTTCAGGAGAATATATAGTTTGGTGGGGGTTATGTTATTTTGAGTTATCAGGGTGTTTTGTGGAAAACTGCAGCATGTCCAATTCGGGGTTGGTAAATATTTTCGCTGTTTCTAAACCATCAGGCATTGTCTCAATCGTGGCTGTTCGCTTCCACGTCCGCATGTGTACCCACACATATGCTACCGTTTGATTCAGGACATTTGGGAGATTGATATTTAGTAGCTTTTTTTTACATTCCATGGGGTTTTGGCATGATTTCTACCTTTTGAAGTTGTTTTTTGTTCATTTTTTCAGACAAATGCGAATGTCTACGAAGAACTGCGCCCACACCATTGATGGTATGAATGAACAAACTACAGCGTTACGTAGCTGAAGGTATGTAGATTCTGAGAATATATAGTTTTGTGGGGGTATTTCCAAGTTAGAGGGGTGTTCAGTTTGAAAAATCTGGGAAAATGCTGTTATTGGCTCACTGCGCATTGTTTTACATTTTGACTAGTCGCTTCCACGTCCGTGTGTGTAACCACACATATGGCATACCGTTTGATTCAGGACATTTAGGAGATATATATTTGGTAAGTTTTTTTTACATTACATGGGGTTTTGGTGTGATTTTGTAACTTTGAAATGTATTTTTCTCTATTTTTCCAGAAAATTGTGTAGAAATGCGAAATTCTACGAAGAACTGCGCCCACACCATTGATGGTATGAATGAACGAACTACAGTGTTACATAGCTGAAGGTGTGTAGATTTCAGGAATATATAGTTTGTGGGGGTTATTTCTGAGTTATCAGGGTGTTTTGTGGAAAACTGCAGACTGTCCAAATTCGGAGTTGGCTAAATATTTTCGCTGTTTCTCAACCATCATGCATTGTCTCACATCGTGGCTTTTCGCTTCCACGTCCGCATGTGTAACCACACATATGGCATACCGTTTGATTCAGGACATTTGGGAGATTGATATTTAGTAACTTTTTTTTACATTCCGTCAGGTTTTGGCATGATTTCTACCTTTTGAAGTTGTTTTTTGTTCATTTTTTCAGAAAAGTGTGAACTTCTACGAAGAACTGCGCCCACACCATTGATGGTATGAATGAACGAACTACAGTGCTACATAGCTGAAGGTGTGTAGATTTCAGGAATATATAGTTTGTGGGGGTTATTTCTAAGTTACGGGGGTGTTTTGTGGAAAAAACTGCAGACTGTCCAAATTCGGAGTTGGCTAAATATTTTCGCTGTTTCTGAGCCATCATGCATTGTCTCACTTTGTGGCTTTTCGCTTCCACGTCCGCGTGTGTAACCACACATATGGCATACCGTTTGATTCAGGACATTTGGGAGATTAATATTTAGTAACTTTTTTTTAGATTCCATGAGGTTTTGGCATGATTTCTACCTTTTGAAGTTGTTTATTGTTCATTTTTTCAGACAAATGCAAACTTCTACGAAGAACTGCGCCCACACCATTGATGGTATGAATGAACAAACTACAGTGCTACATAGCTGAAGGTGTGTTTTAGATTTCAGGAATATATAGTTTGTGGGGGGTATTTTTGAGTTGGGGGGGTGTTTTGTGGAAAAACTGCAGACTGTTCAAATACAAAACTGGCTAATTTTTTTTTGCTGCTACTGACATTTGGCACTGGTCACGCTCTGGGTTAGTTGGCAGCCATGTCTCTGAGTACACCCATGAATGTGGCATACCGTTTTATTCGGGAGGGGTTAGGCTTTCATATTTGAGATGCGTTTGAACTTTCCTCCACAGTTTTTAGCTGAAATTCGCATTTGATTTTGTCTCTGATTTTACAGTTGAGGAAAAAAAGGAAAATGTGAGAAAGTAACTTACAATTGGACGAAGAGCTGCATCCGGGAATCTGCATTTTGATCGAAACTAACCTCACTCGTAAAATCCTGCGAGTGTGCAGTTTCTAAAAATATCTCACTTGTGGGGATATTTTAGTTAATTTGGAAGATATTCTATGTTAACTGTCAGTAGTAGTTATACATTTTAATTTGGTGTAATATTCTAGAAGGTGCAGTTTTAGTTTGGGGGGGTCTCCTGAACAGGAAAATTCAGGTACCTACATATATCTGGTATCGTTGTACTCGGGAGTATCAGAGCTTTTAGAAACAGTGAGATTTTTGTGCATAACCTTAAGATAACTATAAGTAAAAATGGGAAAAATCCATGAAAATTTGCAATTTTTTTATTTTTTTTTTACATATTTTACCCATAATTCCAGTAAAATTTCCAGAAAAGTTACAAAATTCTGTTACCATGTTAAAGTAGACTTTGTGCTGAAAAAAACAATGTATAATATTCCTGATTTACTGCAAGGTTTCCTACTGTAAAATTAGTCTAAAGCGATTAAGGGCAAAATCCTGAAAATTCTTCTGGCAGTTAACGCAAAAAAAAAATGAAAATCTCCTGGCAGTGAAAGGGTTAAACAGTAAGAGAATATAAACAAGTATAAATACCTATTTGGCCTTCTTAACTTCCATAAAACTTTCTGAATAAATCTCTGACTGGAACTCTGCCTCTTTCCTTGATGAATCTAGAAAAAACTGGCTAAGGGGTTTCCCTCACAGGGGCAGTAGGAAGCTGGCTGTGATTGGCTTACCTATATGATGATTCTTAAAGGTATATTTTCTTTTTCTGCTTCTATTAACCCAATGCATATATACCTGTTATATGACATTCAGAAACATAAAACTTCAGTTACAACTCTGCTTTTAACTTAAACATATGAACATATAAACTGTATTGAGGTTGTTTGTTTATATAAAGATGCATATAATAGCAACCTAGGACAAGTCTTAGCTGGCCAGCTACACTCCCACCAAAATTACCTATAATTCTATGTTCTCGGTAGTAAGATTTGAACATGAATTTGAGGAATTTTTATCAAGTTCTCAAGTGTCCTTTGTTACTCTCAAGCAGAACAACTAACTTTTGTATTGGGCGTTCTAACTTGAGTTGTGAGACGTTTTCCCTTTTTTCAAGTTTCGAGTCTCCTATTTGCAACAATACTCTTCTAACTAGTCCATCTTTGTCTTTTTTGAGTTTCTAGGACTTTGGCCAATTTCCATTGACTTCTGGGTAAGTCGTCTTCTTCTTTTACTAACAGTATGTCGTCAATTTGAACGTTTCTTCTAGATGTTTGCCATTTACTTCTTAGTGTGAGATGAGCTAAGTATTCTTTGCTCCATCTGTTCCAAAACTGTTCTACTAGATACTGAACTCTTCGCCATCTTTTTCTGGCATACATATTTTCTGGCTGTATGTAATCATGCTTAAGGTGGAGTAAATGATTGGGAGTTAGAGGTTCCAAACTTGTTGGGTCGTTGATGTTAACTGTAAGAGGACGACTGTTAATAACAGACATTACTTCATAGAATAGTGTCCTAAGTGAGGCATCATCTATTCTTTTTTAATACTGAACTTAGCACATTTCTAACAGTTCTGATTTGCCTCTCCCATACTCCTCCTGTATGGCTTGCATTTGGAGCATTGATGTGAAAATCACACTGTTTCTCTGCCAAGTACTCAGTTACTCTTTCTTTATTAATCTCTTTTAGAGCCTTGTTGAACTCGTTCTTTGCCCCAACAAAACTAGATCCTTGGTCAGATCTAAGCTCTCTGATGGTACCTCTATTAGCTATGAAACATCTTAAGGCGTTGATGAATGAGTCCGTTGACATATCTTCCAACATTTCCAGATGAATTGCTCTGGAGCTTAGACATGTAAATATTAGTCAATATCTCTTATACTCCTTGCAGTTCTGTTTGGTGATAAATGGGCCAAAACAATCCATTCCACTATAAAGAAATGGTGGTGATGCGTTTACACGATCGGCCGGTAGATCAGCCATTCTTTGTTCTTCTGTAGGTCTACGTGTTTTTCTACAGATTACACATTTACTTATGTACCTTTTCTTTAACTTTGCTTCCTTTCACTATCCAATAACCACCTTCTCTCAAACAACTTTGGGTAAAACTTCCTTGATGCAAGGATTTGTTGTGGTAGTGGCTAATGATCAATCTTGTAAAGGTAGAATTTTTGGGTAGAATTGCTGGATGTTTAACTCAGGTAACAATGCATTTTCCAGTCTCCCTCCCACCTTCAGTATACCATCCTGTAGAACAAGATTAAGCTTGTACAATTGGTGGTTGTTTGGAAGCCTTTTAGGTTCTTGACTAAGTTTCTTAAATTCATCACTATAGAATCTCTATTGAATGAGTCTTATGACTGTTCTTTCAGCCTTCATTCTTTCCTCTACATTCAACGATTCTTTCTTTCTGATTCCTTTTGCCAAGCGTTGAATTCGAGCTACTACGTTTATGATTGTATTCCACTTTGAACATCTGGCTAGTCTTTCAAGTATGTCATCTTGACCCTTGTTGGCAGTGCTCAGTGTTTGAACAACCTTTACTTCTGGATCACCCATAGACAATTCTGTACAACCTTCACTGGGTATGATTTCCTTTCCCAAACTCTGGACCAGTGAACAAGTTTGAATTCTTCAATTCTGTTACATTCGAGCCTCTCAAAGCATGATCTGCTGGGTTGTATTTTGTGTCAATATAATGCCAACATTCTGGATTTGTTGTATCTCAAATTTTCTGAACTCTGTTGGCGACAAAGATATGAAATCCTCGAGCTTCATTGTTTATGTATCCTAGGACGACTTGTGAGTCTGTCCAAAAATACTCTTCTTCTATTTTCAATTCCAATTCTTCTTTCAGAAACTGGCTTACTGATGCTGAGGTGACAGCTGCTGTCAATTCAAGTCTTGGTATTGTCTGAATACTGTTAGGTATGGGCTTTTCCCATAACTAGGGAACAGTGTATCTTTTCTTCTCCTATCACTCTGATATAGGAGCACTGACCATAACCTTGATTACTGGCATCTGAAAAGTGATTAAGTTCTATTTTCCTGTACTTTCCGAAATCAGGAGGTACAAAACATCTGGGTATCTGAACTTCTTTCAAATTTTGCAAGTCTCTTTTCCAACTCTCCATCCTTGGCCTCAAACTTTCTGGTATGAGCTCATCCCATCCCAACTTCTGTCTACACAATTCTTGCAGTATTACTTTTGCTCTAAGGATTACTGGTGCCAAGAGTCCCAAAGGATCATATATTGAAGCTACTGCGGAAAGAATGGTACGTCTAGTAGGAACTTTCTCTTCAATGGATACTTCAAAGAAGAAATTGTCATTTTCCACATCCAATCCCAATCCAAGTACATTCTGAATTGGAAGATGATCATAATTAAGATCTACATTCTTAATTGTTGGTGCACGTTCAGACTCACTAATAGATTCCAGTACCTCTCTGTTGTTTGAGATGAATTTAAGAAGGCGCAGATTTCCCCTTGCGCATAACTCTTGATTTTCTTTCACCAATTGAATAGCTGATTCTGTAGATTCTAGACTAATAAGACCATCATCTACATAAAAGTTTTTCTTCAGAAAATTTGCGTCTGATGGGCAGTCCTTTTCATTTTGATTGGCCAGATGCTTCATGCCATAATTGGCGAAACCTGGAGATGATGCTGCTCCAAACAAGTGTACTTTCATCCTGTATTCTGCTGGCTCTGTATCTGTATCTCTGTCCTCCCACCATAGAAACCTCAGGAAGTCTCTATCTTATTTCTTCACATGAAACTGGTGGAACATTTTTCAAAGTCACACATGACTGCTATGGGATATTTTCTGAATCTACAGAGTAATCCAGGCAGGGTGTTTGTAAGATCTGGTCCTTTTAGTAGATGATCATTCAATGCAACATTATTGTACTTTTCTGAGCAATCAAAAACTACTCTGATCTTATCTGGTTTCTTTGGGTGTAGACACCTTGATGTGGATGTACCACACTTCCTTCTTTAGGCTGACTATCAACTTTCTCGGCATGTCCTCTTTGAGGATGTCCTTCGTGAATTTCAGATAATCATCTTTGAGTTTGGGATCTCTTTCCCCTTCTCTTTAGAGCTTCAGTCTTGCTAGAGCAAGATCTCTGTTATTTGGTGGTTTTGCTGATGTATCTTCTAGGTGTGTACAAACTTTATGTCCTCTTGAGATACACTCTTTTCATAGAATTAATCTGCAAAATGGATTCTAGGATTGATTACTTTTGCTGGACTCATAGTTAGTAATTCTTGTAAAGATATTAGATGACACAATCCTGTCACCTGTTTTGTATTTGCAATCTTCTTTTTTCCTTCAATGACACCCCATCCTAGATCTGTTTGAACTGCGTGGTACCAAGGCCTCAGGACAGTCGTAACTGTCATGAGATATGACAGATAGGTGTTCCCATTTGTTGGCCCTTTTCACAGGTAGGTATGCGATCTTGATCTAGAGGTATGTCATTCTTCGTATAAGCTGGAGGTAGATCTAATATGCAGTTTGAATGAAGTCCTCTGACTCTCAGTCCTTTGACCCTTTGACTGTTCACCAACGTGTCTCTTCCTGTCATTGTAGTGAGTTTGAGTCTCACTGGTTCTGTAGCCACTTGAAGGTGAAGGTGACGTCACATCCAGTAGCGCATAGGCATATATCTTCTTGTTCCTTCTTTTGGGATTTGAAATGCACACTGGTACAACCATTGATTTCTCTTTACCTCACTCTGCAAGAGAATACTGATACTTTCTGTTCTTCCTCAGAATCTTTCGGCATTAAGGATTTCTCTTTCTTTGGACGCTCTTCATGTAGTGGTGAAGGATGGCGTCCTTTACAAATTCTGCATATGGCCTTTTTTCTGCAATCCTGGTGACATGGCTTTCCTAGAATCAAAAACACAGTTGGTTATCAAGTACAACTTTCCTTTTCATCTGGAGACTTTCCTTCAATTGTTGGCACTTATGTATAGAGTGGTTTCTCAACAGAAAATACACTTGAAGATAGTTTGAAAATTTGGGGATACTGACTCTTTACTGATCCCAGTATTGAGATTAAATTTGCTCTTTGGATTCCTGGACCTTAGTAGTTGTGCTGGTTGCAAAACTAGTTGCTCTTGACACCTCGTGTCTCTCTTGCCGGCCTTCCTTCTAAGGTTTTAAGACATAGGATACGGTTACTGGGTTACATGTCTATCCGTGCTTTCATTGACAAACTCTGAGAACTCTTGAACTTGGGAAGTTTTTCCTTGATCTCAATGGTTAGTCACATTAGCGATCCATCTAGAAGCCACTTCTTCGGTTAGCTTGGCTAGCATTTGTGATTTTCTAGATAGTCGTTTAGTATTTCTAGACCTTGAACATATGGAATGGCATTGATGCATGCTTGCAGGAAGTCACCGTACTCTTGGAGTGAAGTGTTCTTTGGAACCTATTTTAGGCCAGCCTATCAATTTTTCTCTGAAGCTCTTTGCACTAAAAAGGGGTGACCTTATCTTGCATTTAATTTTTCCCAAGGTTGCTTGTAGGCTTCTTCATCTTTTCTATAGAAGTTACCTTCAAGAACTTTCTTTGCTTCACCACCAGTATCTCTCTGAAGGTAGAATAACTTATCGACTGCACAGAAGCAATGATGCTCAATGATCATTTCAAAACTTGCTTTCCACTCTATGAACTTCAGTACATCTCCGGAGAATACAGCAGGTTCCGGAATAGGAAGTCTAGTGAGCAGTCTACTCTGAGGTCTCGCTGGAACAACAGTTGCGACATCCTCATGACAGTTTTCATGACATATGGGAATAAAGTTACCTGGTTTTATTTTTTCACTCGATTCCGTTTTCTTGGGCGTATGGAGTAAAATAGTCTGTTTCTTCATTTAGTATCGATTTAGACCTATGACTACCCTGTTTCGTATCCTCTTCGTGTACTCTGAGTCTGGCTTCTGTAATCTTAACTTCTCTTTGCCTTTCCAGGCTTTTCATTTCGGCCTCCATCTTATGGCGTTGTGCATCCATTTCGGCTAAACGTAGATGCTGTGCCTCAATGGCAGATTCCATCTCAGCTTCTGCTTTCTTGGCAGCGAGTTGTTCAGCTAATTCTCTTCTTTTAGCTGAAGTGTTCGAGAACTCTGATGTGTGGCTGGCACTTCTGCTGGACAAGGAGGTCAAACTTGAGATTGTGGTCCCCCTAAGGACCTGGCTAGACTCTATGAAGAGGTCGTTCATTTCCTTTTCGTGTTTTAACTTCATCATAGTTTGCTGTAAATAATACTTCTCTCATGAGCTTTACAAAATCCCTAGTGACTGCTGTACACGTGTCCATGTTCCTTACAATATCCTGGGAGGGTGTCATAGACGATCGTAGGCTTACATATGCTGCCATAGCTCTGACTCGAATTCTTCTACATCTCTATCATTCACTCAGGTTCCCTTTTATGCTTTCTTGCTTTAGCTTTTTAAGAAGTCTATAAAGTATAATTTCCATCTCTCATAGTCTGTTGAATCTTTTTCTTTTCAGTATTGCCTCTTGCTCCAAATTTTCTAGCGCCTTTTGGGTTGGTTTTCTGTCACGTGATGAACGTCTTAGTAACTGTTTGGGCTATATTGGTTTGGGGCTTGACTACTGTTACATTAGACCTTTCTGGTTCAGACTGGTTCTCTTGCTCTTCACCTTCTACTAAATCTACCTTTGCCTCCTCTAATGGTGGAGTAGTACTACTAGGCTCAGACCTTCTTTTGAATGCTAATACAATTATTACTAATAACAGGAACCTGTCACTTTAAATGCAATACTAAACAATGCAAAAAACAAATGATTTTCACTTTAAATGTAATAGAGTCCACATACCATAAATTGTCCATCTGCTTTAAAGTCTGTTTTTTTTTTAGCGTTATATACTATCAGCCATTTACTACATAATGACACAGTGTATTATTAAAACTATAGCAGTGTTATATCTATCATCTACTACATAATGACACGGTGTATTGTTATAACATAGCAGTGTTTATTCTATCAGCCATCTACTACATAATGACAGATATAACACTGCTATAGTTATAACAATACACTGTGTCATTATGTAGTAGATGGCTGATAGATATAACACTGCTATAGTTATAACAATACACCGTGTCATTATGTAGTAGATGGCTGATAGATATAACACTGCTATAGTTTAAACAATACACTGTGTCATTATGTAGTAGATGGCTGATAGTGTATTGTTATAAACTATAGCGTGTTATATCTATCAGCCATCTACTACATAATGACACAGTGTATTGTTATAACTATAGCAGTGTTATATCTATCAGCCATCTACTACATAATGACACGGTGTATTGTTATAACTATAGCAGTGTTATATCTATCAGCCATCTATTACATAATGACACAGTGTATTGTTATAACTATAGCAGTGTTATATCTATCAGCCATCTATTACATAATGACATGGTGTATTGTTATAACTATAGCAGTGTTATATCTATCAGCCATCTATTACATAATGACATGGTGTATTGTTATAACTATAGCAGTGTTATATCTATCAGCCATCTACTACATAATAACACAGTGTACTGTATAACTATAGCAGTGTTATATCTATCAGCCATCTATTACATAATGACACGGTGTATTGTTATAACTATAGCAGTGTTATATCTATCAGCCATCTATTACATAATGACACAGTGTATTGTTATAACTATAGCAGTGTTATATCTATCAGCCATCTATTACATAATGACACAGTGTATTGGTTAAACTATAGCAGTGTTATATCTATCATCTACTACAAAATGACACAGTGTATTATTAAAACTATAGCAGTGTTATATCTATCATCTACTACATAATGACACAGTATATTGTTATAACTATAGCAGTGTTATATCTATCAGCCATCTACTACATAATGACACAGTGTATGTTATAATTATAGCAGTGTTATATCTATCCGCCATCTACTACATAATGACACGGTGTGTTATGTTATAACTATAGCAGTGTTATATCTATCAGCCATCATTACATAAGACACGGTGTATTGTTATAACTATAGCAGTGTTATATTGATCAGCCATCTGCTACTAATGACCTGGTGTATTGTTATAGCTATAGCAGTGTATATCTATCAGCCATCTACTACAAATGACACAGTGTATTGTTATAACTATAGCAGTGTTATATCTATCATCTACTACATAATGACATGGTGTATTGTTTTAAACTGTAGCAGTGTTATATCTAAACAGCCATCTACTACATATGACATGATCAGTGTATTGCTATAACTATAGCAGTGTTAATCTATCAGCCATCTACTACATAATAACATGGTGTATGGTTTTTTACTATAGCAATGTTATATCTATCATCTACTACATAATGACACAGTGTATTGTTATATCTATAGCAGTGTTATATCAATCACATCTACTACATAATGACACGGTGGTATTGCTATAACTATAGCAGTGTTATATCTATCAGCCATCTACTGCATAATGACAAGGTGTATTGTTATAACTATAGCAGTTTTATATCTATCAGCCATCTACTGCATAATGACACGGTTTGATGTTATAACTATAGCAGTGTTTATCTATCAGCCATCTACTGCATAATGACACGGTGTATTGTTATAACTATAGCAGTGTTATATCTATCGCCATTCACTGCATAATGACACGTGTGATTGTTATAACTATAGCAGGTTTATATCTATCAGCCATCTACTGCATAATGACACGGTGTATTTGTTTATAACATAGCAGGTTATATCTATCAGCCATCTACTGCATAATGACACGGTGTATTGTTATAACATAGCAGTGGTATATATATCAGTCATCTACTACATAATGTCACGTGTATTGTTATAACTATAGCAGTGTTATATCAAGCCATCTACTACATAATGACACGTGTATTGTTATAATTATAGCAGTGTTATATCTATCAGCCATCTACTAATAAATGACACGGTGTATTGTTATAACATAACAGTGTTTATATCTATCAGCCATTATACTAATGACACAGTGTATGTTATAACTATAGCAGTGTTATATCTATCAGCCATCTACTACATAATAACCTGCTGTATTGTTATAACTATAGCAGGTGTTATATCTATCAGTCATACTAAACATGACACGGTGTGTATTGTTATAACTATACAGTGTTATATCTATCAGCCATCTACTACATAATGACACGGTGTATTGTTATAACTAAGCAGTGTTATATCTATCAGCCATCTACTACATAATGAGCGGTGTATGTTATAACTATAGCATGTTATATCTATAGCCATCTACTACATAATGACGCGGTGTATTGTTAAACTATAAAAGTGTTAATTCTATCAGCCATCACTACATAAGACGCGGTGTATTGTTATACTTAGCAGTGTTATATCTATCAGCCATCTACTACATAATGACACGGTGTATTGTATAACTATAGCAGTGTTATATCTATCAGCCATCTACTACATAATGACGCGGTGTATTGTTATAACTATGCAGTGTTATATCTATCAGCCATCTACTACATAATGACGCGGTTGTTGTGTATTGTTTAACTATAGCAGTTTATATCTATCAGCCATCTACTACATAATGACGCGGTGTATTGTTATAATATAGCAGTGTTATCTATCAGCCATCTACTACATAATGACACGGTGTTATGTTTATAAAGAAAGCAGTGTTATATCAGCCATCTACTACATAATGACACGTGTATTGTTATAATATAGCAGTGTTATATCTATCAGCCATCTACTACATAATGACACGGTGTAGTGTATAAAACTATAGCAGGGTTATATCTATCAGCCATCTACTACATAATGAACGTTGATTGTTTGTATGTTTAACTATAGCAGTGTTATATCTATCAGCCATCTACTGCATAATGACACGGTGTATTGTTATAACTATAGAGTGTATATCTATCAGCCACTACTACTGCATAATGCACACGGTGTATTGTTATAACTATAGCAGTGTTATATCTATCCGCCATCTACTGCATAATGACACGGTGTATTGTTTATAACTATAGCAGTGTTATATACTATCAGCACCAATATAACTGCAATAATAGCAACACAAAGGTTGTATTGTTATAACTATAGCAGTGTTATATCTATCAGCCATCTACTGCATAATGACACCGGTGTATTGTATAAACTATAGGTGTGTTTATCTATCAGCCATCTACTACATAATGACACAGTGTATTGTTATAATTATAGCAGTGGTATATCTATCACACATCTACTACATAATGACACGGTGTATTGTATATAATATAGCAGTGTTATATATCAGCTCATCTACTACATAATGACACGGTGTATTGTATAAACTATAGCAGTGTTATATCTATCAGCCATCTACACTAATGACGCGGTGTATTGTTATATAATATAGCATGTTATATCTATCAGCCATCTACTACATAATGTCATTGTGTATTGTTATAACTATAGCAGTGTTATATCAGCCATCTACTACATAATGACACCAGTGTATTGTTAAACTATAGCAGTGTTAATCTATCAGCCATCTACTAAATATGACGCGGTGTTGTATGTTAACTATAGCAGTGTTTAATCTATCAGCCATCTTACGCTAATGCACGGTGTATTGTTATAACTATAGCTGTGTTATATCTATCAGCCATCTACTGCATAATGACACGGTGTATTGTTATAACTATAGCAGTGTTATATCTATCAGCCATCTACTGCATAATGACACGGTGTTTGTTATAACTATAGCAGTGTTATATCTATCAGCCATCTACTACATAAGTCTCGGTGTATTGTTAAAACTATAGCAGTGTTATATCAGCCATCTACTACATAAGACACAGTGTATGTTATAATATAGCAGTGTTATATCTATCAGCCATCTACTACATAATGACACGGTGTATTGTTATAACTATAGCAGTGTTATATCATCAGCCATCTACTACATAATGACACGGTGTATTGTTAAAACTATAGCAGGTGTTATATCTATCAGCCATCTACTACATAATGACGCGGTGTATGATTTATAAATATAGCAGTGTTATATCTATCAGCCATCTACTACATAATGTCAGGTGTATTGTTATAACTATAGCAGTGTTATACTACAGCCATCTACTACATAATGACACAGTGTATTGTTATAACTATAGCAGTGTTATATCTATCGCCCTCTACTACATTATGACCACGGTGATTGTTATATTATGCAGTGTTATATCTCAGCCATTACTACATAAGACCGGTGTATGTTATAACTATAGCAGTGTTATATCTATCAGCCATCTACTGCATAATGACACGGTGTATTGTTATAACTATAGCTGTGTTATATCTATCAGCCATCTACTACATAATGACACAGTGTATTGTTATAATTATAGCAGTGTTATATCTATCAGCCATCTACTACATAATGACACGTGTGTATTTGCTATAACTATAGCAGTGTATATCTATCAGCCATCTACTACATAATGACACGTTGTGATTGTTATAACTATAGCAGTTTTATATCTATCAGCCATTACTGCATAAGATATGGTGTATTGTTATAACTATAGCAGTGTTTATATCTATCAGCCATCTACTGCAAATGACACGGTGTATTTTTATGTAACTATAGCAGTGTTATATCTATCAGCCATCTACTGCATAATGACACGGTGTGTATTGTTATAACTATAGCCGTGTTATATCTATCAGCATCTACTGCATAATGACACGGTGTATTGTTATAACTATAGCAGTGCTATATCTATCAGCCATTCTACTGCATAATGACACGGTTATTGTTATAACTAAAGCAGTGTTATATCATCAGCCATCTACTGCATAATGACACGGTGTGTATTGTTATAACTATAGCAGTGTTATCTATCAGCCATCTACTGCATAATGACACGGTTGTTGTTTATAACTATAGCAGTGTTATATCTATCAGCCATCTACTACATAATGTACGGTGTTTGTATTGTTATAACTATAGCAGTGTTATATCAGCCATCTACTACATAATGACACAGTGTATTGTTATAATTATAGCAGTGTTATATCTATCAGCCATATATACACATAATGACACGGGTGTATTGTTATAACTATGCAGTGTTTATTCATCAGCCATCTACTACATAATGACACGGTGTATTGTTATAACTATAGCAGTGTATTATCTATCAGCCATCTACTACATAATGACGCGTGTGGTTGTTATAACTATAGCAGTGTTATATCTATCAGCCATCTACTACATAATGTCAGGTGTATTGTTTAAACTATAGCAGTGTTATATCAGCCATCTACTACATATATGACACAGGTGTATTGGTATAACTATAGCAGTGTATATCTATCAGCCATCTACTACATAATGAACACGGTGTATGTTATAAACTATAGCAGTGTTATATCTATCAGCCATCTACAGCATAATGACCGGTGTATTGTTATAACTATAGCTGTGTTATATCTATCAGCCCTCTACTGCATAATGACACGGTGTATTGTATAACTATAGCAGTGTTATATCTATCAGCCATCTACTGCATAATGACACGGTGTGTATTGTGTTGTAACTATAGCAGTGTATATCTATCAGCCATCTACTACATAATGCACGGTGTGATTGTTAAACATAGCAAGTGTATATATCAGCCATCTATACTAATGACGCAGGTGTATTGTTATAATATAGCAGTGTATATCTATCAGCCATCTACTACATAATGACCGGTGTTGTGTTTAGTTATAAACTATAGCAGTGTTATATCTATCAGCCATCTACTACATAATGACCGGTGTATTGTTATAACTATAGCAGTGTATATATATCAGCCATCTACTACATAATGACGCGGTGTTTGATTGTATAACTATAGCAGTGTTATATCTATCAGCATCTACTACATAATGACCGGTGTATTGTTATAACTATAGCAGTGTTATATCATCATCAGCCATCTACTACATAATGACGCGGTGTATTGTTATAACTATGCAGTGTTATATCTATCAGCCATCTACTACATATGACGCGGTGTATGTTATAACTATAGCAGTGTTATATCTATCAGCCATCTACTACATAATGACGCGGTGTAATGTTATAACTATGCAGTGTTATATCTATCAGCCATCTACTACATAATGACGCGGTGTATTGTATAACTATAGCAGTGTTATATCTATCACATCTACTACATAATGCCAGCGTGTATTGTTTAACTATACAGTGTTATAATCTATCAGCCAATCTACACATAATGAACAGCGGTGTATTGTTATAACTATAGCAGTGTTATATCTATATAGCCATCTCATACATAATACGAGGTTGTATTATTGTTATAACTATAGCAGTGTTATATCTATCAGCCATCTACTACATAATGACACAGTGTATTGTTATAACTATAGCAGTGTTATACTATCGCCATCTACTACTATAATGACGCGGATTGTTATACTATAACAGGTGTTAATCTATCAGCATCTACACATAATGACACGGGTGTGTATTGTTATAACTATAGAGTGTTATATCATCAGCCATCTACTACATAATGACACGGGATGTGTTTTTTATAACATAGCAGTGTTATATCTATCAGCCATCTACTACATAATGACACGGTGTTGTATTGTTATAACTATAGCAGTGTTAATCTATCAGCATCTACTACATAATGACACGTGTGTATTGTTTAACTATAGCAGAGTGTTATATCTATCAGCCATCTACTACATAATGACGCGGTGTATTTGTTATAACTATAGCAGTGTTATATCTATCAGCCATCTACGCATAATGACGGTGTATTGTTATAACTATAGCAGTGTATATATCAGCCATCTACTACATAATGCACAGTGTATTGTTAATTATAGCAGTGTTTTATCTATCAGCCATCTACTACATAATGACGCTGGTGTATGTATAACATAGCAGTGTTATATCATCAGCCATCTACTACATAATGACACGGGTATTGTTATAAACTATAGCAGTTTTATATCTATCAGCCATCTACTGCATAATGACATGGTTGGTTTGTTATAACTATAGCGGGTTATATCTATCAGCCATCTACTGCATAATGACACGGTGTATTGTTATAACTATAGCAGTGTTATATCTACAGCCATCTACCATAATGACACGGTGTATTGTATAAACTATAGCAGTGTTATATCTATCAGCCATCTATCATAATCACACGGTGTATTGTTATAACTATAGCAGTGTTATATCATCAGCCATCTACTGCATAATGACACGGTGTATTGTTGTTATAACTATAGCGTGTTATATCTATCAGCCATCTACTACATATGACACGTGTATTGTTATAATATAGCAGTGTTATATCTATCAGCCATACTACATAATGACACGGTGGTATGTTATAACTAGAGCAGTGTTATATCTATCAGCCATCTACTACATAATGACACGGGTGTATTGTTATAAAATATAGCAGTGTATATCTATCAGCCATCTACTACATAATGACGGTGTATTGTTATACTATAGCAGGTATATCATCAGCCATCTACTACATAATGCAGGTGTATTGTTATAACTATAGCAGTGTATATCTATCAGCCATCTACACAAATGACCGTGTATTGTTATAACTATAGCAGTGTTATATCTATAGCCATCTACTACATATATGACCGGTGTATTGTTATTACATAGCAGTGTTATATCTATCAGCCATCTACTGCATAATGACACGGTGTATTGTTATAACTATAGCTGTGTATATCTATCAGCATCTACTGCTAATGACACGGTGTATTGTTATAACTATAGCAGTGTTATATCTATCAGCCATCTATGCATAATGACACGGTGGATTGTTATAAACTTATGCAGTGTTATATCTATCAGCCATCTAACATAATGATCCGGTGTATGTTTAAACTATGCAGTGTTATATCAGCCATCTACTGCATAATGACACGTGTATTGTATAATATAGCAGTGTTATATCTATCAGCCTCTACTACATAATGACACGGTGGTTATTGTTATAACTATAGCAGTGTTATATCTATCAGCCATCTACACATAATGACACGGTGTATTGTTATAACTATAGCAGTGTATATCTATCAGCCATATTTAACATAATGACGCGGTTGTATTGTTATAACTATAGCAGTGTTATATCTATCAGCCATCTACTACATAATGCAGGTGTATTGTTATAACTTAGCAGTGTTATATTCAGCCATCTACTACATAATGACACAGGTGTATTGTTATAACTATAGCAGTGTTATATCATCAGCCATCTACTACATAATGACACGGTGTATTGTATAACTATAGCAGTGTTAATCTTCAGCCATCTACTACATAATGACGCGGTGTATGTTATAACTATAGCAGTGTATATCTATCAGCCATCTACACATAATGACACGGTGTATTGTTATAACTATAGCAGTGTTATATCGCCATCTACTACATAATGACACGTGTTTGTTTAATATAGCAGGTTATTCTATCAGCAACTACATAATGACACGGTGTATTGCTATAACTATAGCAGTGTTATATCTATCAGCCATACTACATAATGACACGGTGTATTGTTAAACTATAGCAGTGTTTATATCTATCAGCCATCTACTGCATAATGAAGGTGTATTTATGTTATAACTATAGCAGTGTTAATCTATCAGCCATCTATGCATAATGACACGGTGTATGTTTTAACTATAGCAGTGTTATATCTATCAGCCATCTACTGCATAATGACACGGTGTATTGTTATAACTATAGCAGTGTTATATCTATCAGCCATCTACTGCATAATGACACGGTGTATTGTTATAACTATAGCAGTGTTATATCTATCAGCCATCTACTGCATAATGACCACGGTGTATTGTTTATAAACTATAGCTGTGTTATATCTATCAGCATCTACTGCATAATGACACGGTTGTATTGTTATAACTATAGCAGTGTTATATCTATCAGCCATCTTACTCATAGACACGGTGTTGTATAACTATAGCAGGGTTATATCTATCAGCCATCTACTACATAAGTCACGTGTATTGTTATAACTATAGCGTGTTATATCAGCCATCTACTACATAATGACACGTGTATTGTTATAACTATAGCAGTGTTATATCTATCAGCCATCTACTACATAATGACACGGTTGTATTGTTATAACTATAGCAGTGTTATATCTATCAGCCATCTACTACATATGACACGGTGTATTGTTATAACTATAGCAGTGTTATATCTATCAGCCATCTACTACATAATGACGCGGTGTGTATTGTTATAACTATAGCAGTGTTATATTATCAGCCATCTACTACATAATGATGGGTGTTGTTATAACTATAGCAGTTTATATCAGCCATCTACTACATAATGACACAGGTGTATTGTTATAACTATAGCAGTGTATATCATCAGCCATCTACTACATAATGAACGGTGGATTGTTATTAACTATAGCAGTGTATATCATCAGCCATCTACTGCATAATGACACGGTTGTATTGTTATAACTATAGCGTGTTATATCTATCCGCCACTACTGCATAATGACACGGTGTATTGTTATACTATAGCAGTGTTATATATATCAGCCATCTACTCATAATGACACGGTGTATTGTTTAACATAGCAGTGTTTATATCTATCAGCCATCTACTACTAATGTCACGGTGTATTGTTATAACTATAGCAGTGTTATATCAGCCATCTACTACATAATGACACAGTGTATTGTTATAATTATAGCAGTGTTATATCTATCAGCCATCTACTACATAAGTGACACGGTGTATGTTATAACTATAGCAGTGTTATATATCAGCCATCTACTACATAATGACACGGGTATTGTTATAACTATAGCAGTGTATATCATCAGCCATCTACTACATAATGACCAGGTATTGTTTATAACTATAGCAGTGTTATATCTATCAGCCATCTACTACATAATGACCGGTGTATGTTATAACTATAGCAGTGTTATATCTATCAGCCATACTACTAATGAATGCGGTGATTGTTATACTATAGCAGTGTTATTATCATCAGCCATCTACTACATAATGACCGGTGTATTGTTATAACTATAGCAGTGTTATATCTATCAGCCATCTACTACATAATGACCGTGTTATGTTATAACTATAGCAGGTTATACTATCAGCCATCTACTACATAATACGCCGGTGTATTGTTATAACTATAGCAGTGTTATATCTATCAGCCATCTATTACATAATGACACGGTGTATTGTTATAACTATAGCAGTGTTATATTGATCAGCCATCTGCTACATAATGACATGGTGTATTGTTATAGCTATAGCAGTGTTATATCTATCAGCCATCTACTACATAATGACACAGTGTATTGTTATAACTATAGCAGTGTTATATCTATCATCTACTACATAATGACATGGTGTATTGTTATAACTGTAGCAGTGTTATATCTAACAGCCATCTACTACATAATGACAGTGTATTGCTATAACTATAGCAGTGTTATATCTATCAGCCATCTACTACATAATAACATGGTGTATTGTTATAACTATAGCACTGTTATATCTATCATCTACTACATAATGACACAGTGTATTGTTATATCTATAGCAGTGTTATATCAATCAGCCATCTACTACATAATGACACGGTGTATTGCTATAACTATAGCAGTGTTATATCTATCAGCCATCTACTGCATAATGACACGGTGTATTGTTATAACTATAGCAGTTTTATATCTATCAGCCATCTACTGCATAATGACACGGTGTATTGTTATAACTATAGCAGTGTTATTATCAGCCATTACTGCATAATGACACGGGTATTGTTATAACTATAGCAGTGTTATATCTATCAGCCATCTACTGCATAATGACACGGTGTATGTTATAACTATAGCAAGGTTATATCTATCAGCCATCTACTGCATAATGACACGGTGTATTGTTTTATAACTATAGCGTGTTATATCTATCAGCCATCTACTGCATAATGACACGGTGTATTGTTAAACATAGCAGTGTTATATATACAGTCATCTACTACATAATGTCAGGTGTATGTTATAACTATAGCCGTGTTATATCAGCCATCTACTACATTATGACAGTTGATTGTTATAATTATAGCAGTTATATCTATCAGCCATCTACTACATAATGACACGGTGTATTGTTATAACTATAACGTGTTATATATCAGCCATCTACTAATAATGACACAGTGTATTGTTATAACTATAGCAGTGTATACTATCAGCCATCTACTACATAATAACATGCTGTATTGTTTATAACTATAGCAGGTTAATCTATCAGTCATCTACTACATGACCGTTTGTATTGTTATAACTAAACAGTGTTATATCTATCAGCCATCTACTACATAATGACACGGTGTATTGTTATAACTATAGCAGTGTTATATATATCAGCCATCTACTACATAATGAGCGGTGTATTGTTATAACTAGCAGTGTTATATCTATCAGCCATCTACTACATAATGACGCGGTGTATTGTAACTATAACAGGTTTATATCTATCAGCCATCTATACATAATGACGCGGTGTATTGTTAAAACTATAGCAGTGTATATCTATCAGCCATCTACTACATAATGACACGGTGTATTGTTATAAATATAGCAGTGTTATATCTATCAGCCATCTACTACATAATGACGCGGGTGTATTGTTATAACTATAGCAGTGTTATATCTATCAGCCATCTTACTACATAATGACGCGGTTGTATTGTTTATAACTATAGCAGTGTTATATCTATCAGCCATCTACTACATAATGACGCGGTGTATTGTTATAACATTAGCAGTGTTATATCTATCAGCCATCTACTACATAATGACACGGTGTATTGTATAAATATAGCAGTGTTATATCAGCATCTACTACATAATGACAAGTGTATTGTTATAATTATAGCAGTGTTATATCTATCAGCCATCTACTACACATAATGACACGGTGTTATGCTTATAACTATAGCAGTGTTATATCTATCAGCCATCTACTACATAATGACACGGTGTATTGTTATAACTATAGCAGTTTTATATCTATCAGCCATCTACTGCATAATGACATGGTGTATTGTTATAACTATAGCAGTGTTATATCTATCAGCCATCTACTGCATAATGACACGGTGTATTGTTGTAACTATAGCAGTGTTATATCTATCAGCCATCTACTGCATAATGACACGGTGTATTTTATAACTATAGCAGTGTTATATCTATCAGCCATCTACTGCATAATCACACGGTGTATTGTTATAACTATAGCAGTGTTATATCTATCAGCCATCTACTGCATAATGACACGGTGTATTGTTATAACTATAGCTGTGTTATATCTATCAGCCATCTACTACATAATGACACACGTGTATTGTTATAAATTATAGCAGTGTTATCTATCAGCATCTACTACATAATGACACGGTTGTATTGTATAACTATAGCAGTGTTATATCTATCAGCCATCTACTACATAATGACACGGTGTATTGTTATAACTTAGCAGTGTTATATCTATCAGCCATTACTACATAATGACGCGTTGTGTATTGTTATAAATAGCAGTGTTATATCTACAGCCATCTACTACATAATGTCATGGTGTATTGTTATACTATAGCAGTGTTATATCAGCCATCTACTACATAATGACACAGTGTATGGTATAACTATAGCATGTGTTATATCTATCAGCCATCTATACATAATGACGCGGTGTATTGTTATACATATAGCATGTTTATATCTATCAGCCATCTACTGCATAATGACACGGTGTATTGTTATAACTATAGCGGTGTAATCTATCAGCCATCTACTGCATAATGACACGGTGTATTGTTATAACTATAGCAGTGTTATATCTACAGCCATCTACTGCATATATGACACGGTGTATTGTTATAACTATAGCAGTGTTATATATCAGCCATCTACTACATAATGTATAGTGTATTGTTTAACTATAGCAGTGTTATATCAGAATCTATACATAAACACAGTGTATTGTTATAATATAGCAGTGTTATATATCAGCCATCTACTAAATATGACACGGTGTATTGTTTAACTATAGCAGTGTTATATCTATCAGCCATCACTACATAAGAACGGTGTATTGTTATAACTATAGCAGTGTTATATCTATCAGCCATCTACTACATAATGACGCGGTGTATTGTTAACTATAGCAGTGTTATATCTATCAGCCATCTACTACATAAGTCATGGTGTATTGTTATAACTATAGCAGTGGTAATCAGCCATCTACTACATATGACACAGTGTATTGTTATAACTATAGCAGTGTTAATCTATCAGCCATCTACTACATAATGACCCGGTGTATTGTTATAACTATAGCAGTGTATATCTATCAGCCACTACTACATAATGACGCGGTGTATTTTTATAACTATAGCAGTGTTATATCTATCAGCCATCTACACATAATGACACGGTGTATTGTTATAACTTAGCAGTGTTATATCAGCCATCTACTACATAATGACACGTGTATTGTTATAATTATAGCAGTGTTATATCTATCAGCCATTACTACATAATGACACGGTGTATTGCTATACTATAGCAGTGTATATCTATCAGCCATCTACTACATAATGACACGGTGTATTGTTATAACTATAGCAGGTTATATCATCAGCCATCTACTGCATAATGATATGTGTATTGTTATAAACTATAGCAGTGTTATATCTATCAGCATCTACTGCATAATGACACGTGTTGTATTGTGTAACTATAGCAGTGTTATATCTATCAGCCATCTACTGCATAATGACACGGTGTAGTTTGTTATAACTATAGCAGTGTTATATCTATCAGCCATTACTGCATAATGACAAGGTGTATTGTTATAACTATAGCAGTGCTATATCTATCAGCCATCTACTGCATAATGACACGGTGTATTGTTATTATAACTATAGCTGTGTTAATCTATCAGCCATCTACCGATAATGACACGGTGTATTGTTATAACTATAGCAGTGTTATATCTATCAGCCATCTATGCATAATGACACGGTGTTGGTTATAACTATAGCAGTGTTATCTATCAGCCATCTACTACATAATGTCACGGTGTATTGTTATAACTATAGCAGTGTTATATCAGCCATCTACTACATAATGACACAGTGTATTGTTATAATTAAGCAGTGTATTATCTATCAGCCATCTACTCACTAATGACACGGTGTATTGTTATAACTATAGCAGTGTTTATCTATCAGCCATCTATAAATAATGACACGGTGTATTGTTATAAACTATAGCAGTGTTATATCTATCAGCCATCTACTACATAATGACGCGGTGTATTGTTATAACTATAGCAGTGTTATATATATCACCATCTACTACATAATGTCATGGGTATTGTTATAACTATGCAGTGTTATATCAGCCATCTACTACATAATGACACAGGTGTATTGTTATAACTATAGCAGTGTTATATCTATCAGCATCTACTACATAATGACACGGTGTATTGTTATAAATATAGCAGTGTTATATATCAGCCATCTATGCATAATGACACGGTGTTATGTTAAACTATAGCTGTGTTATATCTATCAGCCATCTACTGCATAATGACACGGTGTATTGTTATAACTATAGCAGTGTTATATCTATCAGCCAATCTACTGCATAATGACACGGTGTATTGTTGTAACTATAGCAGTGTTATATCTATCAGCCATCTACTACATAATGTCACGGTGTATTGTTATAACTATAGCAGTGTTATATCAGCCATCTACTACATAATGACACAGTGTATTGTTATAATTATAGCAGTGTTATATCTATCAGCCATCTACTACATAATGACACGGTGTATTGTTATAACTATAGCAGGTTATATCTATCAGCCATCTACTACATAATGACACGGTGTATTGTTATAACTATAGCAGTGTTATATCTATGCCATCTACTACATAATGACGCGGTGGATTGTTATAACTATAGCAGTGTTATATCTATCAGCCATCTACTACATAATGACCGGTTGTATTGTTATAACTATAGCAGTGTTATATCTATCACCATCTACTACTAATGACGCGGGGTTGTTAAACTATAGCAGTGTTATATCTATCAGCCATCTACTACATAATGACGCGGTGTATTGTTATAACTATAGCAGTGTTATATCTATCAGCCATCTACTACATAATGACGCGGTGTATTGTTATAACTATAGCAGTGTTATATCTATCAGCCATCTACTACATAATGACGCGGTGTATTGTTATAAACTATAGCAGTGTTATATCTATCAGCCATCTACTACATAATGACACGGTGTATGTTATAACTTAGCAGTGTTATATCTATCAGCCATCTACTACATAATGACGTTGTATTGTTATAACTATAGCAGTGTATATCTATCAGCCATCTACTACTAATGACGCGGTGTATTGTTATAACTATAGCAGTGTTATTATCTATCAGCCATCTACTACATAATGACGCGGTGTATTGTTATAACTATAGCAGTGTTGTTATTTATCATCTAATACATAATGACACAGTGTATTATTAAATATAACAGTGTTATATCTATCAGCCATCTACTACATAATGACACGTGTTATTGTATTACTATAGCAGTGTTAATCTATCTCTACTACATAATGACACAGTGTATTATTATAACTATAACAGTGTTATAACTATCAGCCATCTACTACATAATGACACGGTGTATTGTTATAACTATAGCAGTGTTATATCTATGAGCCATCTACTACATAATGACATGGTGTATTGTTATAACTGTAGCAGTGTTATATCTATCAGCCATCTACTACATAATAACACTGTGTTATTGTTAAACTATAGCAGGTTGTTATATATATCATACTACATAAGACACAGTGTATTGTTATAACTATAGCAGTGTTATATCTATCAGACATCTACTACATAATAACAAGTATTGTTATAACTATAGCAGTGTTATACAGCCATCTACTACATAATAATGACACAGTGTATTGTTATATCTATAGAGTGTTATATCTATCAGCCATCACTACATAATGACATGGTGTATGTTATAACTATGCAGTGTTATATCTATCAGCCATCTACTACATAATGACATGGTGTATTGTTAAACTATAGCAGTGTATTATCTATCAGCCATCTACTACATAATGACACAGTGTATTGTTATAACTATAGCAGTGTTATATCTATCAGCATCTACTACATAATGAACAGTGTATGTTATCAACTATAGCAGTGTTATATCTATCAGCCATCTACTACATAATAACACAGTGTATTGTTATAACTATAGCAGTGTTATATCTATCATCTACTACATAATGACACGGTGTATCAGCCATCAGATCTGAACACCAATGTCCAGATAAGACCATACATTTCATGGCTTAGAAAATTGTCATTAAAAACGATGTTAATGTTGTGTAATACATTTCTTGCAGCTCATAGACGGGCACAGAAACAGAAAACTTTGCAGCCGCCGCATACATATCGCCCATTGATATATAACGCTTGGATAACATCATGGAAATGCAAAGGGCAACTTAATTAATAAGGGATTGGGGAGCTTGAATATGAAGACAGATTGAATAAGTTACAATTATGTACATTAGAGAAAAGGTGCTTGCGTGGGGGTATGATTACTGCATAAATACAATAAACAATATGGGACATTGTTCACGAATAGAACATGTCAGAGGCAGGGGAGGACTAGCCCAGTAGGCTGAGGGGCAAATGCCCCGCGGGTTGGTCTCCAATGAAAAATTTGGGCTGCCACAGAAGCTACTGGCAAGTTAGGTGCTTGAAAGGCACAGTACATGCCTCTAGCTCTAACATTGGCAAGGAACAGGAAACTCCTTCAGATTATTTACCAGTCATCCCTCAAGTTCATTAGCAGTGTTAGTCACCCCTTTTGTTTATTAGCCAGTATCATTAGCCCTCCAGTTCATTAGCCAGTGTTGTCAACCCTCCAGTTCATTAGCCAGTGTTGTCAACCCTCCAGTTCATTAGCCAGTGTTGTCAACCATCGAGATCATTAGCCAGTGTTGTCAACCCTCCAGTTCATTAGCCAGTGTTGTCAACCATCGAGATCATTAGCCAGTATTGTCAGCCCTTCAGGTCATTAGCCAGTGTCGTCAACCCTCCAATTCATTATCCAGTGTTATCAGCCCCCCAGTTTATTACTCAGTGTTTGCCAGCCCTCTAGTTCATTAGCAGCATTGTCAGCCCTTTCAGTTCATTAGACAGTGTTAGTAAGCCCCCCATTTATTATTGTGTTTGTCATCCCTCCAGTTCATTAGCTGGTGTCAGCACTTCTTTTCATCAGCCGGTAATAGTCAGCCCTCCAGTTCATAAGGAACAAAGGAAACTTTGGGTAAGTATAACTTAGAAATTTAAGAAAAGTGTACCCAGAGATGAGGACATAGCGATTCAGATCCTCACCCTGGGTATTTTTAAGAGGGAGGGGAAAGATTTTAGGATCTTACACTTGAAAATGTTGCAGGCAACAATGTAAAATGGGATTAGTGGTCTTAAAAATGGGCATAACTTAAACAAAGTGTGACCTTAGCTGAGTACAGTAGGTTGAACTGGATGGACATATGTCTTTATCAAACCTCAGATACTTTACTATAATTTACTATTCTATTCTATACTATACTTTATTATTCCAGACTATATACTATACTATAATATTTTATACTATTCTATACTATACTACATTATACTATACTATTCCAGACTATATACTATACTATTTTATACTATTCTGTACTATTCTGTGCTATACTGTACTTTACTGTACTATACTATACTATTCCAGACTATATACTATACTATACAATATACAATACTATTTTATACTATTCAATACTATACTATACTATTCCAGACTATATACTATACTATACTATACTATACTATATACAATACTATACTATTTTATACTATTCTGTACTATACTATACTATTCCAGACTATATACTATACTATACTATACTATATACAATACTATACTATTTTATACTATTCTGTACTATACTATACTATTCCAGACTATATACTATACTATATACAATACTATTTTATACTATTCTATGCTATTCTGTAGTATTCTGTACTGTACTATACTATCTCCAAAATGCTTCTTAGAAATACAGTTATCTATTATTTAGCAATTATAAAATGTATGCAAGGTCATTCATATTTTAGCTTTAGTGATCCTTTAAAGATAATACACTACCAGGGAGATTCAATAAAAGTTCTTATCGTTTAAAATGGTGCTAATTTTGCCCCAACCAATAAGATATTATTTAACATTTGAAAGCTAACATCTAATTGGTTGGGGCAAAATTAGCACCATTTCAAATGATAAGAACTTTTATTGAATAACCCTGTACAAGTATTAAACACGTGGTTATCATTTTTTTTTTTTTACAAATTCTGAAATTCCAATGTAATGTTTTATAGAGATAAAAGCATTGAACCCGCGCGCTAAACAAACATCTATTGCAAATCAACAATTATATCATTATTCCTGTTATATAGTGTTCCTGTTATACCTGGACCTGTATTTAATTACTTTTATTTCTTTCTAAAATTGCAACCTACAGCCTAAAAGCCTTAGCACAAAACTAAAAACTAATACAAGGTTTGATTCATACCAACATTGCGTTGCCATATGTTTCCTTTCCATAAGCACTTTGATACGCAATGCATTTTACTTGTGGTTAAGGAAAATAGAGCATCTCATTTACAACATGTGTTTGCACACTGTGCCACATAATCAGTTGGACTATCTTTATATCGTGTAAACAAACATGGCTGATTGAAAGGAAATAACTTATAGATACCTCTCCCACATTTACAGTTTGGCAGCCTTCTTGGTTTAGGCTTTACTGTCCATCCACCCAAGATATATATATTAGTTGAACTCAGTAATGTAACCAAATAATAATTTTTTCCTTTTTTTAAAATTTTGTTTTTAATTATTCCTTGCTCAGAGAATGTTTGCTCGGTTGCTCGGGGCAGCCATTTTGAATTTCTGCTGCTCCGTGTGTATATATGCCTCAGAAAATTGTTGTGTTAGGAGTGTTATGGTTATACTTGAGTGGCTATTGCATACTGATATCTGATTGTCAAGATGGTAAAATGAGTACCGTGAGCCTGTAATTAGTCTGTGTGCAAAATAAATTCTGCCATGCAAATTAAGGGCAAATGAAGGAGGAAATGTATGTATACCTTTTAAAGGGTTTTATTTAGGTGAATTATAAAGTGGGGTTTAAGAGTAATATCCACTAGTTGTGGCATTGTTCGGACCCCTAAATATTGCCCTGTAGCTTTTTGTCTCCAACAACCAAAGTAGGAAATTTTCAAGCATGAAGCACAGGCCCGTTACAAAAGGGTCATAATTCATGTGGTAACCGAATGTAAACTTTCAATAATAATAAAAGGCGTCCATAGGGAGTCAAAATGCATAGCGTGAGCAGATGTTCCGTATTAGCTAGAGTTTTCGAAAGGTTAATCTTTATAATATGAGCATGTGCTTACAATGAAGGATTCGTTAAAGGTGCAGCCTCTCCTAAAATGACCTACACTGAAAGCAAAGCTTAACACAATGTCCTAAAATCAGGTTAATAAATCTACTTTTGTATTACCTAGCTTTCAGCTTGATGTGTTATTAGGGTGTAGAGTGTTTTCCAGAGCTGGTAGTGGAGAAGGATATTTACTTGGGGCCCCATGCTCGGAGAACCATGGGGGGAAGCCATTGTTAATCTTGGCTGTTTTTGATAGATTCATCACAGTGTTCACCTCGAATTAGATGTGATTTCTGGTGCTGCTTTTCTATTACTGGTAACACTGTCCAGCCAGCCAAGCGATGCTTTGCCTCCAGCCCTATAACATTGATTTGAAATCGCTATTCACAGAGTTTCACTGATTGGACTAGATGGCATCTATAGCACCCAAAACAATGTCTAGATTTTAAAATTAGCCCCATCATGACAGCTCCTCACTCTTGTTATAGGCCACAAATAAAGGTAGAATTACAATTTCTTACCTTCCTGGGCAGCAATACCTACCACACCCTTCCAGGTTAACATACCCAGGGCGAGAGCCAAAACTGCAAGGTCCTTACTTCTGGGTTTAGGATAGAATTAGAATTTTGTAATATAAACAAATCTTTGCTTTCCTCTGCACTTACACTAAAAACTTACACTATATGGAATCGAGGACAGACCCTCCAAGAAATGCTATGTAGCATTCAACACCATACATAAAAAAAAAACCAATGTTAATATAATATTATGACATAATAAAAGCTATTAGTATAGTATAGTATTTGAGGTTGAATAAAGACATATGTCTATCCAGTCCAACCTACTCACCAATACCCACATTTCCTGCCTAACTGTTCATCCAGAGGAAGGGGAAGAAAAAAACACCAGAATTATGAAGGGGAAAAAAATTCCTTCCTGACTCTTCAAGCCTTAAGGGATATCCTCGTGTCCTCTGACATGTTCTATTGGTGAACAATGCCCCAAGTAATTTATTGTATGGCCCGTTAATGTATTTATACACAGGGATCATATCCCCCACCAGTGGCGTAGGGATAGCCGTAGCAACCATGGCGGCTGCTAAGGGGTCCGGAGCCAAGGGGGCCTGGTGGCCTGGTCAGACCCACCCACAAAAACTTAACCTGCTGCTGTGCTGTATGGAGTATTTCTGCTTTCTGGGCTGGCACGGGCTCTGCTGCTGGATTTGTCTGCTGTACCGCATGCTACCACTAGAGCAGCAGGGAGCAACAGCAGCAGAAGGAAAGAGTCAGGACTCGAATGATTCAATGGCTTGCCAGTGTGGAAGTCACAAAATGAATTATTTATTTTGGCATATTGACATGGTGAGGGAGGGTTTGTCTATTGCTGACTGAAAACAATAAGTCCAAAAAGCTTTTAGGGTGCACACTTTCATCAATGAATACAATTGGTCATTTGTGTCTAGGGGGAGGGGAAGGTGGGGAAGACTGACACCACTGAGTAATATTTTTTTCTTCGGGTGGGGGGGGAGGATTTGCTGCTATTCTTTTTTATTTGGGGGGTATCCTGTCACTTGGGATGGGGCATCTGACATTTTGCCATGGGGCCCAGTGATTTCTAGATACACCCCTGGTCCCCATGCAAGTGCTTATCCAATCTGTCTACATAATCAAGTTCTCCCAGTCCCCTTATTAATTTAGTTGCAATTCTCTGAAGTAGAGATGGCCGAACTTCCGAAAATCCGTTCAACTCGAGGATTTGCAGATCTCCGATATCCACCACAGATCTGGGTTCGGATCCGTGTACCGCCCATCTCTACCCTGAAGCCCCTCCATTTCCAAGATGTCCTTTTTGTACACAGGTTTTTAAAAAATTGCACTGCATATTCCAAATGAGGCCTTACCAATGCTTTGTAAAGAGGGAGAATAACACTTATCTCGCTTGAATCCATACCTCTCTTTATACAAGACAATACCATGCTGTTTCCTCCTGGCACTGCTTGCTACATTTTTGTTTGTTATCCACCAAAACACCAAGATCCTTTTCCAGCAGGAATTCCCTTAACACAGAGCCATTTATCGTATAAGCAGCAAAAGGATTTTTAAGCCCAACATGCATCACTTTATCAACATTTATCAACTTTGAATCTCATCTGCCACTTAGCAGCTCAATGTAATAATCCATCTAGATCCCCCTGCAACGATTGCACATCCTCTGTAGCCTTTAATGGTCGATAAAGTTTTGCTTTGTCCGCAAACCTTGCTGACAATACCCAAATATTGCAATAAGAATTCATCTAAACCACAGTGAGTAATGCAAAATATCAAGTTTAAAGGGCATCTATACCAAAAATAAGTTATATTAAATTGACCATAAGTGGAAACTATTATTCTTCCCAACCAACACTGCATTATTTTTTTGCTGATCTGCCCCCTATTTCTTTAGATATCCAATCTAAAACTTCTTATATTTCAGCTGTCAATCAAGTTCCTTTCTCTCAAAAACTATTCTTCTGTGAGCAGTTTTACTGTAGATGGAATGGTGACAAAGTTTTGACAGTTGGAATGCTGTGTGCTGTGTGCAGGCTTGACAGTTAATTTGTGGGGGAAAACTCAGGTTGGAGGAAGTGGGAGTGGTTAAAAGAGGGAGGGGGATACTACTCCTAAACAAAATGAGTGCTGTCCCTTTAGTGACAATGTGAAATAATTACACATATATATATTGTGCCTGTCGGCATTCAGAGGAGGTTATGAGTATATTTCTTAAGTGTCCTTTAACCCTTAGGGCCCGTTTGTTTTTAGAAACATGATTTCTCAAATGATAAAAAAAGTCCCAATAACAAATTTAGAAATATATGAGGGGAGTTAAGGAATAGGCTGGCTGGGGGGGTCTAGCACAGATTTAAACTGCTCGACTGGGACTAGACGTTTGGGTGTATGTTCAATGTGCCAATCTATGTTGGATTACTCTGCTATGGCTAAAGCAAATGTAGAATGAAAGAGAAAACACCTATGTGTCAGAGCTAACAATGCTCCTTCCGATATATATGGCTTTGTTTCAAAAGGCTCGGATCCTCCTCTAAGCAGTCAGTGTCAAATGGTCTACTTTGTTGGCTTAACCACCCACCACTATCAAGGGTTGTCAGCTGATGCTATAATCTGCCCAGTCTACTAATGTACTCTGAGGTTTAGGCCACACTGACGCTATTCTCACATGCTTCCAATAGTGATCTGTTAGCATGTGAGAATTGCATGCTAGTGCATTTCAGTGTGGGTGGCCACACTATGTGCTGCGATCTGTTTTCAAAACACATGCAATCAACATTTTTCATGGTAAATTATTGCCGAAATCGCAATATTTTTCATGCACGTTACGTCAGTTAATAGTGTGGACATATCTAGCCTTAGGGACCAAGGATGCTTATGACATATATCCATTAAAGATGGACTAAAAACAAACCTCGAACCCGAATTTGACCCAAACTTTCATACTTCGGACGAACTCAGACTTTTAGAACTTTCCAAACTATCATACGTATTTTCGATAAATTAGCGAAAATTAGATAATTACCAAATGTGTGTACCGTTTGCTAACCCTAGATTTCAGCCATCGAAACCCTCGAATTTACCGTTTCAGTAATCATTGGGTAACCCTCAAATTGGTGATAACTCTGGAATGTAGCGTGTGGAAGCCCACCAATTGCCTGATTGTGGGGGAAGGTAGTGTTTAAAATGAGTTTTGGTGATATGGACAAGTTCCCCAGACAATTTCCCAGGTGCCACAGCCATTTACAGTAAGTTACCATTGTGTTTTTTATTTCTAATTAACTAGAACTTTTCAAACTATTTTCTCCCATTGACTTTAATGGGTTTGTTTCCGAACTATAGAACTATAGAACGTTTACTAAAGTACTATAGTGCGGAAATAAACCAAACTTCAGTTAGTTCTGCTATCTCTATTATCCATTAATGACAGCCATAATGCATAAAGGATGTTCACTTATTTATAAAGTGCTGTAGTTGTAATATATTTATCACAACTACAGCAATTTGTTCATTATCATAACTACAGTAATGTTTTTTTTTACCATAACTACAGCTATTTGTTTATTATCATAATTACAGTAATGTGTTTATTATCATAACTACAGTAATGTGTTTATTATCATAACTACAGTAATGTGTTTATTATCATAACTACAGTAATGTGTTTATTACCATAACTACAGTAATGCGTTTATTATCATAACTACAGTAATGCGTTTATTATCATAACTACAGTAATGTGTTTATTACCATAACTACAGTAATGTGTTTATTATCTTAACATCAGTAATGTGTTTATTACCATAACTACAGTAATGTGTTTATTACCATAACTACAGCAATTTGTTTATTATCATAACTACAGCAATTTGTTTATTACCATAACTACAGTTATGTGTTTATTATCATAACTACAGTAATGTGTTTATTATAACTACAGTAATGTGTTTATTACCATAACTAAAGCAATTTGTTTATTACCATAACTACAGTAATGTGTTTATTACCATAACTACAGCAATGTGTTTATTACCATAACTACAGTAATGTTATTATTATTATAACTACAGTAATGTGTTTATTACCATAACTACAGTAATGTGTTTATTACCATAACTAGAGCAATGTGTTTATTACCATAACTACAGTAATGTGTTTATTACCATAACTACAGTAATGTGTTTATTATTATAACTACAGTAATGTTTTTTATTTTACCACAACTACAGTACTTGTTTTTTAATTATTATAACTACAGTATGTGTTTATTCCATACCTACAGTAATGTGTTTATTATATAACTAACTACAGTAATGTGTTTATTACCATAACTACAGTATTGTTTATTATAACTACAGTAATGGTGTTTATTTACTCATAACTACAGTAATGGGTTTATTATCATAACTAAGTAATGTGTTTATTACCTACCATAACTACAGTAATGGGTTTATTATTAAAATACAGCATTTTTATTACCTAACTACAATGATGTGTTTATTATTATAACTACAGTAATGTGTTATTACCAAACTACGAATTTTTTATTATCATAACTACAGTAATGGTTTATTACATCATTACAGTATGGTTATTATCATACTACAGCATTTATTACATAACTACAGTAATGGTTTATTATTATAACTACAGTAATGTGTTTATTACCATACTACAGTAATGTGTTTATATCATAACTCGAATTGTTTTATTAACCATAACTACAGTAATGTTGTTTATCAAACATACAGTAATTGTTTATTACCATAATCAAGCAATGGTGTTATTATTATACCTACAGTAATGTGTTTATTACCATAACTACAGTAATGTGTTTATTACCATAACTAACAGTAATGTGTTTTATTACCATAACTACAGTATGTGTTTATTATTATAACTCAAGCAATGTGTTTATTATCACAATAAACTACAGAATTTTTTATTACCATAACTACAGTAATGTGTTTATTATCATAACTACAGTAATGGTGTTTTTTACCATAACTAACAGTAATGTGTTTATTATTATAACTACAGTAATGTGTTTATATTATCACTACCAGTAATGTGTTTAATTACCATAACTACAGTAATGTTGTTTATTACCATAACTACAGTAAGTTGTTTATTACCCATAACTACCGTAATGTGTTTATTATTAATAACTACAGTAATGTGTTTTATTACCCATAACTACAGTAATGGTGTTTATTATTATTAACTACAGTAATGTGTTTATTACCATAACTACCAGTAATGTGTTTATTATTAATAACACAGTAATGTGTTTATTACCATAACTACAGTAATTTGTTTATTATAACTACATTAATTGTGTTTATACCTAACTACAGTATGGTGTTTATTATTATAACTACAGTAATGTGTTTATTACCATAACTACATTGGTTTTATTATATAACTACAGAATTGTTTATTACCATAACTACAGATGTGTTTATTATTATAACTACAGTATGTATTACCATAACTACAGTAATGTTTTATTAATCATAACTACAGTAATGGGTTTTTATACCATAATTACGTAATGTTTTATTATCATAACTACATAAGCAATTTATTACCATAACTACAGTAATGTGTTTATTATTATAACTACAGTAATGTGTTTATTACCATAACTACAGTAATGTGTTTATTATCAATAACTACGCAATTTGTTTATTACCATAACTACAGTAATGTTTTATTATATCATAACTACAGTAATGTGTTTATTACCATAACTAAACAGAATGTGTTTATTTATAACTACAGTAATGTGTTTATTACCATAACTACAGTAATGTTGTATTACCATAACTACAGTAATGTTTTTTATACCATAACTACCGTAATGTGTTTATTATCATAATAAGATTGATACCATACTACAGTAATGTGTTTATTATCCATAACTACAGTAATGTGTTTATTACATAACTACTAAGCAATTTGTTTATTACCATAACTACAGTAATTTGTTTATTACTAACTACAGTTACTGTGTTTATACCATAACTACATATTGTTTTATTATAACTACGTAATGTTTTTTATTACCATAACTACAGTAATGTGTTTATTACCATAACTACAGTAATGTGTTTTATTATTATAACTACAGTATGTGTTTATTACCATAACTACAGTAATGTGGTTTATTACCATAACTACAGCAATGTGTTTATTATTATAACTACAGTAATGTGTTTTATATTATAACTACAGTAATGGTTTATTATTTATAACTACAGTAATGTGTTTATTACCATGACTACAGTAATGTGTTTATAACATAACTACAGTAATGTGTTGATTATTTAACTACAGTAATGGTTTTATTACCCTTACTACAGTATGTGTTTATTATTATAACTACAGCATGTGTTTATTACCATAACTACAGTAATGTTTTTATTACCATAACACAGTAATGTGTTTATTATATAACTACAGTAATGTGTTTATTACCTACTACAAATGTGTTTATATTATAACTACAGTAATGTTTTTATTCCACACTACAGTAATGTTTTAATTATTATAACTACAGTAATGTTTTATTACCATAACTACAGTAATGTGTTTATTATTATAACTACAGTAATGTGTTTTTTACCATAACTACAGTAATGTGTTTATTACCATAACTACAATATGTGTTTATTATTATAACTACAGTAATGTGTTTATTATTATAACTACAGTAATGTGTTTATTACCATAACTAACTACAGTAATGTGTTTATTACCATACTACAGTAATGTGTTTATTACCATACACTACAGTAATGGTGTTTTATTACCATAACTACGTAATGTGTTTATACATACTACGTAATGTGTTTATATACCATAACTACAGTAATGTTTTTTATTATTATAACTACAGTAATGTGTTTATTACCAAACTACAGTAATGTTTTTATTACCATAACTACGTATTGTGTTTATTATTATAACTACAGTAAGTGTTTATTCCATAACGACAGTAATGTGTTTTATTATTATAACTACAGTAATGTGTTTATTACATAACTACAGTAATGTGTTTATTACCATAACTACATAATGTGTTTTTATTATAACTACAGTATGGGTTTTTACCATAACTACAGTAAAGTTGTTATTACCATAACTACAGTAATGTGTTTATTACCATAACTACAGTACTGTGTTTATTACCATACTACAGTAATGTGTTTATTACCATATACATTAATGTGTTTATTATTATACTACAGTAATGTGTTTATTACCATAACACAGTAATGTGTTTATTACCAACTACAGTAATGTGTTATTATTAATAACTACAGTAATGTGTTTATTATTATAACTACAGTATTTTTTATTACCATAACTACAGTAATGTGTTTATTACCATAACGACAGTAATGTGTTTATTATTATAACTACAGTAATGTGTTTATTACCATAACTACAGTAATGTGTTTATTACCATAACTACAGTAATGTGTTTATTATTATAACTACAGTAATGGGTTTATTATCATAACTACAGTAAAGTGTTTATTACCATAACTACAGTAATGTGTTTATTACCATAACTACAGTAATGTGTTTATTATTATAACTACAGTAAGGGTTTATTATCATAACTACAGTAAAGTGTTTATTACCATAACTACAGTAATGTGTTTGGGATGTTTTCTCATTAATTTACTAAATCCCCCTGCTGTGTTTACTGTAGCATATACCATAACCCTAGAGTATGTTCTGGTTTCCTTTGTACATTTTGAGACTTGTGGTTGCGACAAATCTGTCAAAAAATAAAAAAAAAATATATAGCCGTCTGGCCTGATGTTCCTTTTTTAGTTAACTGATTAACATTGTCATGGTCAATTGGAAAAGGGAAAAGGGGTTTGATATTTTGAGCGATTTGGAAGTTTGTCGAATGGCCCGAATGTCAATCCCATGTATGGGGGGTTTTACTGAATCAATGAAGTGTACTGAAATTGACATTTTGTCATTATTTTAGATACCCTTGTCTTAAAGGGCATGTCCACCCCCAAAACTATAATCCCCCCTACTAATGGCCCCACCATGTAGTGTAATAAAATCCTTCACTCACATACCACTCCATATGGTTCTCCTGTAGCCCCCCCCCCAAAGTCCCCAAAACTGCCCACCAGGAGGATAGCAGAGTCCATATAGGACTCTGCCTTCTATCTGGCCTCCGGGAGAAGTTGGGCATGCGTACTGCAGCCCTTTAATTGGACAGCAGAATTCCCATACATGAATCCCATACAGTAATAGCCAAATCCAGTACCAGTAACCCCCAATTCCTTGGCACTCCAGTGTTTTGGAAACTACAACTCCCAGCATGCTTTGTTGCTGGAGTTGCATTTTCTAAACATGTGGAGTGCGGTCGTTACACCACCACTAATATATTCATACACCTGCAACGCTCCCAGGCTGTTACCACGGTCGTTACACCACCACTAATATATTCATAAACTTGGATATTTTTAACTTATGTTATCGCCTAAATAAAAAATTCATGCAAATGCAGTTGCTGCTCCTCCTCTTTTCTCAAACTCCTTGGAGGCTGATAACACTTTCCAGCTGGCCAGATCTTAACTTGGCAGCAGTCCAATCGGGTTGATCGGGGCAAACGTCGCCATCCGCGAATATCCATTGAAAATAGGAAAAAACAGTATTAATAATTAGTCAGTGTTCACGGCTCTAATTACATTTTAACATGAAAAATCCCTTTAGACTCCTAGCCCTAGAATTTAGGAATTGCAGAGGACTGAGACCTTGTGGACTACGTGGCCCTTTAATAGTAGACGGAGCAAACACACAGGTTCTTTTTTTTGCAGGCAAATGTGCCAGTGCTAACTGTGCTATTGGATAACATTAACAGATTCAATAATACAAATCGCGTTACTTACCTTAGCCCGATCCCGCGATACAATACGCGGGAAAATAGCGCAAAACTTAACGAGCCGGGATTTGGATGGATAGCACAGTGCTAATAACATTGGGAAATGGCGCTGTGCTCTATAACCCGATGAAATTTCTTCAGGTTAACGTGGGTTTTAGACAGACTTGGGCCATATTGAATCTCACCCATATTATCTTACGTTGCCACCACTGCCAACTGGACTCGACTCTTAATTCAGCATGGGGACTACTCCCTCAGTAAACAGGCAGTTTCCTTTATTTATTTACACTCAGAGGGCAGTTTTCATTCAGTTTTTATTGCAGTAATATTATATGGCTGGGGATGTAAATTTATGACAGCAGGTGTAAAAGAACCAGTTGTTAAGTATCAGTACTTTATGGCTGTGCCATTAGCTGCTATGATTGGACTGATGCGACAGGTTTATAAATACAGCTCAGAGGGCCATATTTATAAAGCCGCGGTATCGCTTTTTAGCAATAGCGCGACTTTAACGATCGGTATTGTAAATTTAAGATCGTTAAACCGGTCGGAGATTAACGATCACTATCGATCGATAATCGATAATTTGTGGTACCGAACGTAAATTTACGATACCAATCATAAATCTACGATAACGAAATCGTAGATTTACGATCCCCATAGAATACCATTGTGGTAGTTTACTACCACACGGTATTCTACGATCGAACGTTCATCAATTAACAAACGTTCAGTCATAAATGTACTATCGCGATCGTACATTTACGATACTGCGGCTTTAGAAATACAGCTCAGAGTTCTATTAATTATAACAGTAGTTTGAATCTCCCAATCCCAAGCAAGTAAAGGAATCTTACTGTACATTACATTGGGGATCGCCATGGTACATAGGAGCAGCAAGAGAGCTTTGAGATTATTAGGGCCATTAGCAGGCTAGTCCAATTCTGTGTGGCCTTGTGGCATGACATCACACCATCACCCATGGCCCAATTACTGTTGCAAAGGTGACCTAGGTGAACTTGCCCATCTCCCTATTGTCCCAGTCATCCCAAGCTACAGCTTTAAAGGAAAACTATCATGTGTATAAAGTTTATTTAAAAAACTGAAAAGTACATGGACAGGGATATAGGACTGGTAATCCCTACCTCCCAATATTGTTTCTGTGAGGAGCACCAGCCCAAAGAAAACTGATTCTGCCAGTCTTCCTCCTGGCTTCAGCATTATCTTTAATAAAGGATTAGTCCAGGACTAACCTGGCAAATGAAAACTGTTTGTGCTGTGGCTACTCAACGAAATTACATTGTGAGGTCGGAATAATCAATCCAACCTCCTTGCCTCAGGCACTTTCCATTTTTAAACAGATAGAGTATAGATATCCTTTAATTCATTATTGCATTATTGCTTTTATATCTTCTTTAAAGTACACATTTCTATTATGGCCCTTAAAAACCACTGTGCCCTCATGCAACCCAACAGGACCACATAGTAATATGTAGCACTGTGTTCCACACGGACAAATTGTAGCTGCACACACAGCTAATAACAAGGGAACATTGATTAAACTAACGATACGTTTTTATTTTGAATAAATCTTGGAAATGATAGTTACAGTGATATAGGTAAAGCTTTATATCTTCCCTTTGCAGGACTGAGCTTTCTGTTGTTTATTCTCACAGATAATCTATAGAGGGGTCAGTCACCCAACTATCTAAAACACTTCACATCTCCTGACAGCCTTTATCAGTTCTGACAGTTGGCAGGTTAAGAGTAAGAAGGGTTACACAGCTGTCCTGCCTTTGGCTTATTTTTAGTCTCCTGTGACAAGTAATATGTGCTGAAGGGCTACAATGGTTTGTGGGTTTTTTTTGACTATTAAAATTCTTTGTTCTGGCGCATGTCCTTCAATATTTATAAAATATAAGTAATGCTGAATGGCTTGTACTTCATTGCTTTAATTTTAAATAGCAAAATGTAATGTCTACAGTATGGGCACGTTGTGTAACTGTTTATCTGCAAATCTATGAAAATGAGGCTAGGCTTTCAACATGGGATAATACAGGGGTATTTGGGATATCCAGAAATAAACAGTAGTTCATTGAACTCTATCCAACTGTAGGTGCAGACACCTCAGGATCCCACCCTCAAAGGAACAAAGGTATCAAGGTATCAGAATGATATATCTGTTGTATTCAGTTAGATCAACTGGACTTGAAGTTTAGTACTTGAAGACGTTTCGCTAGTCATCCGACTGGCTTTCTCAATTCAGAATGACTTGTACAAGAATCTGTGGCAATTATGTACCCTGGAAAGTCCCAATTAGCATATCACTGCAGGGTGTTAGGGACCTTCTGATGAAAGGTGTTGATTGCATTGTGGTTAAGAGGTGTAATAGGAACTGCCCAGGGTAAGGTGTCAAACCAGAATTGTACATGGCAGACAGTTGACACCTCTCTTGAATCATTCATGTTCCTTGGCCAGTATGTTAACATTACAATATTCAAAGGTATGTCCTTTATCCTTAAGATGCAGGTAGACGGCTGAAACACCTTCAAGAACTTAACTTTAAGTCCAGTTGATCTAACTGGATTCAACAGATATACCATGACCTGGATGAATGAGAACCTTCACAAAACTATCAGAATGATAAATATTGAGGGTCACACTCCAAAATACTCCATCAGTTTGCATTCTGCCCCCTGCTCCTATTTCGAGCAAAAACAGAAGAAGAGAGCCATACACAGTAAGATGTATGTCCGATAGTACAATTGATCAATGACTCTTAGTCTAAGAAACCTTATATAGCCCTATATTAAAGTACCACAACACTCACTTTTTCCCAAATTCATAGCTGCAACGAACGTAGATTAAGGACCTCACTGGGTAGATTACCTAACAGCTGTTATACTTACTTAAAATGTGCAGAGGGTTGGTCCATTCTGTTCCAACCCTCTGCCACTATAAGTGAAAGTCAATGATGTAGCCAATGGGAAGACACGCTTCCATGCAGAGCAATTCTTTCCTTTAGGTACATTGCAGATTGCGGAAGTGGATCCAAACACAGAGGGAAATTTAATTTAAGTAAGTACAGCTTCTAGTTCAAGTACCCAGGGGTAAGGAGTTAAATGTTTAGGTCCTTGACCAGGCTACAATGTAGCTATAAAGGAGTAGGAGCGAGGGGAAGGTGAATATAATTATGCGTTAATTAATAAATAACTATGGCATGTTCCTTTATTCATTTAAATGCAAAAACGTGTAAAGGGCTTGTTTGACTATTTTTTTATGACTTCTTCTAAGAGGTGGTAACAGTATTGCCATAACTACAGTAATGTGTTTATTACCATAACTACAGTAATGTGTTTATTATTATAACTACAGTAATGTGTTTATTACCATAACTACAGTAATGTGTTAATTATTTAAATACAGTAATGTGTTTATTACCAAACTACAGTAATGTGTTTTTATTATAACTCAGTAATGGGTTTATTTACCATACTACAGTAATGTGTTATTACCAACTACAGTAATGGTGTTATTATTATAACTACAGTAATGTGTTTATTATTATAAATACGTAATGTGTTTATTACCCTAACTACAGTAATGTGTTTATTACCATAACACAGTAATGTGTTTATTACTAATACAGTAATGTGTTTATTACCATAACTACAGTAATGTGTTTATTACAATAACTACAGTAATGTGTTTATTACCATAACTACAGTAATGTGTTTATTATTAAACACAGTAATGTGTTATTACCATAACTACAGTAATGTGTTATTAATAACTACAGTAATGTGTTTATATTATACTACAGTAATGTTTATACCATAACAAGTAATGTGTTTATATATAAACTACAGTAATGGGTTTATTACCATAACTACAGTAAGTGTTTATTACCATAAACTACAGAATGTGTTTTATTATAACTACAGTAAGTGTGTTATACCATAAATACAGTAAAGGTTTATTACCATAACTACAGTAATGTGTTTATACCAAACTACATAAATGTGTTTATTAAATAACTACAGTAATGTGTTATTACCATAACTACAGTAATGTGTTTATATTATAACTACAGTAATGTGTTTATTACATAACTACAGTAATGTGTTTATACCATAACCAGTAATGTTATTATTATAATACAGTAATGTGTTTTATTATAACTACAGTAATGGGTTTATTCCATAACTACAGTAATGGTGTAGTTACCATAACAGTAAGAATGTGTTTTATTATAACACAGTAATGTGTTTTACCATAACTACAGTAATGTGGTATTACAAACTACCGTAATGTGGTTATGTATTATCAAACACAGTACATGGGTTTATTTAATAACTTACAGTAAAAGTGTTTATTACCATAACTACAGTAATGTGTTTATTACCATAACTACAGTAATGTGTTTATTATTATAACTACAGTAATGGGTTTATTATCATAACTACAGTAAAGTGTTTATTACCATAACTACAGTAATGTGTTTGGGATGTTTCTCAGTTATTTACTAAATCCCCCTGCTGTGTTTACTGTAGCATATACCATAACCTAGAGTATGTTCTGGTTTCCTTTGTACATTTTGAGACTTGTGTTGCGACAAATCTGTCAAAAAATAAAAAAAAAATATATAGCCGTCTGGCCTGATGTTCCTTTTTTAGTTAAACTGATTAACATTGTCAAGTGGTCAATTGGAAAAGGGAAAAGGGGGTTTGATATTTTGAGCGATTTGGAAGTTTGTCGAATTGCCCGAAATGTCAATCCCATGTATGGGGGGTTTTACTGAATCAATGAAGTGTAGCTGAAATTGACATTTTGTCATTATTTTAGATACCCTTGTCTTAAAGGGCATGTCCACCCCCAAAACTATAATCCCCCCCACTAATGGCCCCACCATGTAGTGTAATAAAATCCTTAACTCACATACCAGCTCCATATGGTTCTCCTGTAGCCCCCCCCCCAAAGTCCCCAAAACTGCCCACCAGGAGGATAGCAGAGTCCATATAGGACTCTGCCTTCTATCTGGCCTCCGGGAGAAGTTTGGCATGCGTACTGCAGCCCTTTAATTGGACAGCAGAATTCCCATACATGAATCCCATACAGTAATAGCCAAATCCAGTACCAGTAACCCCCAATTCCTTGGCACTCCAGGTGTTTGGAAACTACAACTCCCAGCATGCTTTGTTGCTGGGAGTTGCAATTTCTAAACATGTGGAGTGGCAAAGTTAAGTTAACTTTTAATTAAGCTTCCCATTATTAACAATTCTCCTGACCCCATTTAGTAAAGGGCCCTCTGACCCCCATATAGTAAAGGGCCCTCTGACCCCCAGATAGTAAAGGGCCCTCTGACCCCCAGATAGTAAAGGGCACTCTGACCCCATATAGTAAAGGGCACTCTGATCCCCATATAGTAAAGGGCACTCTGACACCCATAGAGTAAAGGGAACTCTGACACTCATAGAGTAAAGGGCACTCTGACCCCCATATAAAAAAAGGCAATCTGACCCCCATATAGATCAGCTCCTGTAACTTTCTATGCAGGTTAACACAGTGCCACCTACTGGTTTGGATCTAAATTAGGACTTGACCCGAGTATAAGTCGAGGTTAGGTTTTCAGGCTTACTTTAAATTTTTCGACTTATACTCGAGTATATACGGTAAATAGATGTAAACCAAAAAAAGTTCTATTAGAATCATGGCTGTTACATACCTCCCATAGAGACATGTCCAAACCTGACATCTTTTGTTCTACCCTGGGGGGATTACGATATCTGGATAACTTTAGTAGTCGATTTCACTTTTTTGTTGTATTATTTCATTAACCAAAACTGCCATTTTTTGCAGCAAAATTTAAAGGGGTTTGACAACAAAATTTAATTTTGTGCCAAAATATTGATAAGTTTTTGACAGTAAAATGTTGTAGAAGCCAGTAAGCTCCTCACAGAACCATTTTCAAGAGCAAATTCCACCCAAATTCCAGACCAGGGGCAGGTCTGACCCCAACCCAGAACTGACTACCAATTCGTCCCCTCATTATAGGGCTGTGTAATACTTTAACTCTCCAGATCAGACTCCAGACATGAACACAAGATTCTATTTTTGTAGCTGTGTTTAAATCAATAGGTTGGAAATGTCAACAAAGTGTAGATGTGACCTGCATGTTCTTAGAATTTGTACTTTTCTAAACAAAATCTAGAAACCTGGTGTGTTATCAGCAGTACATATTTACCACTGATAAGGCGTGATCGTGTTACCAGTGTATAGTTTCAAGTTGAGCATGAAATCCTAAGACTTTGCACAATCTTTGTGTTTAAGAAAAACGCTTACACGCTTACAACCCTTATGTCATGTAAAAAAATGTGACATTTTGATCTTTTTCTGTGAGCTACTGTAAGATCTGTTTTAATGTCCCTGTGTGCAGTGTTTTCAATACAAGGGCACATATCACCAAAAATAACAACCCCCTTGTAAATTAATATTTCCCATTGGCATTATTCCCAGAAAGAAATTAAAACATTTACAGAGGGGTGCAATATCCCACGCTAAAGAGAGAATAAGCGCTAAAATCACGCTAACCCATGTACTAACGTGTTAGCAAAGGTTTTGCACTGCCTGCGCCATGTCGCAAATTTTTTTTCTTTGCGCATTGCTAAGCGATGCAATAAATTGTGTGCCGTTTTTTGCGTGACAGTTAACGCCTCTTTAAAATACGCGCAAAAGGTCGCAACTTACCACTAGCATTTTCGCAATGTATTAACGTCGCAAAGTGATTAATACATTGCGGAAACGAGTGCACGTAGGTTGCGATAGCGAAATATATTGCATCTCCCTCTTAATGTTGTATATTGTATAACAAATGTTTTAGAGTCTTTTTGATTTTCAAATAAAAATGTTTAAGTTGTTGTTTGTTGAGGTTCTTGATATTACAAGTCAGTGCTAATTTCCAATGCCCATTCCACCATTGGGGTGCTGATACACCAAGATTAAAACGATTCACAAGGTATAGCAGTGGAGAAGAGAGAACACAAACATTTCAGGAGTGGGGGGGGGACCGGTGAATGAAGAAGGTCATTTGTGTAACACCTGATGAAGGGGGATGTACTCCTAATGTTCAGAATTTAGAAGGGCGGGACTTTTGTCAAAATGCAATGTAAGAAATTCAAATTGTGGTGTTCCAGATTCATTGTTGTTATGTAAAATAGTCGGACACCCTCTGTTATATATACAGTAAGTTAAATGATGCAATACTCCCAAACAACTTTGTGGGTTTTTTTTCTATTAGTAAGATACTACACAACGGAGAATTGTCCCTATGGCATGGTTAGCATGGTTTTATTAATAGGGTAACACTTTCCGCTATGTTATGATACAGTAATGGAAAATTCCATGTTCAAAAATGATCTATTAACAGGTTAGAAAATTCCACAAATGGTATCTTAGACTTGGGAAAATGACTTTGATCATTTGATGTGACAAGACGACATTTTCCTTTTTAGTAATATCCTGCTGACTGACACCCATGTGTTTCACAAACTAGAAAGCACCATAGGAAACACTAATCCACATCCTTATGTACTTTTTGCACCTGGAGCTGACGTCTTTAAAAGGTTTTGTTTCACACAGATATTTTACTGTAGAAGAAATATAGCATTACCTGTAGATGAAACATCCGTGCCCCATGCTGGCCATACACTGTAAACTTACAGAACTGCCCAGCCCAGTGTTTTTTGTGATTGACTTCTGCCACATGTCTAGTCCGTGTATGGGCATCATTCAGTCAGGGGTATAGATACAAGAATATTCCTAGATTAAAAGAACCTTCAGCCAGTGTTACTCGTGAGGGTTAATTGGGATGGCTGGTTGGTCTCGATTCTAAACAGAAAGAAATGAATATGACTATTCCAAACATTAACAGAAATAAAACAGTCAATCAATGCCATTAAACACCCAGTTTTGTCCTACGGGAGGCAGCCACCTAGCAACAGCTGGTGGGTTAGGCGGCTGCCTCCCAAATCGCTGCTCCTGTGATGAACAGTCACGGCTTCCTGGTCCGTGACGTCAACGCGGGTGCCGAGATCTAGCAATTTAGATTTTTTTAGCGGCGCCATGGAGGAGGACACAGTGAGTGTAATGGCCACAGGTTCAGAGGCCTTTACACCTCAGACTCGCAAGTCACCTCATATACTACCCAGAAAAAGGGTAATTAGGGATGCCTACTCCTCCTCCTCTTCAGAGGAAGAGCCCATATTCAAAAGGGGAAGGGAAACCCCCTCCCACAGGGCTCCCTTACAGAGCAGTAACAGCTCTGAGTAAAATGTCAGCCCTGTTAGACCTGCTGTTAAAGGGAACAGGCACATTAGACAAAATAAAAAAGGTGGAGTTTTTCACCAAATTCACAAACCTGAAAGGAAAAAGGTTTTACCCTCTAGAGCTCGTTTGAGCACAAAATGGCATGGAGGGAAAGAGGCGTTTGCCTCACACAGTTCAACATCGTTTGATGTTCCCCGCTACACAGTCAAGTAGATTGGGACTGTGAAAATATATCACGCACGTCAGCTTCATCTGAACGTGGCAAGCTGAGCGAATTACAGATGGCCTGTGTAGGTTTAGCGGGAAAAACACCACCATCCAAACTTTTCTCTCAGCGCTGGCCTGAGGTTTTTCAATTTGCTCAGCTATCTTTCCGCTCCACACTGGTTAAGGAAGATGAGCTAGTTCTCAGGAACCACATTGGTATCCCTGATGTGCAGGCATTAATAGCGCCTGACATAGACCCAGGCCTCCTGTCTATTTCAGGAGATCCACACAGACCAGTTGATACGTTCGACAATACACTGCGTAATATCCAGTTTAAAATAGCAGACACAGCTGGCCCACTCTTATTCATGCTGTCGAAAGCAGAACAAGAGGGCGATATCGCCATAGACCAATCTATTGAATCGCTGCTATCCTCAAAGACAGCGTTACTTAAGGCCACAAGCAGAGCAGTTCTTATTATTGGTCAGTCATTTAACTATGTATCAAATATCAGAAGGGCTCGTTGGCTAACAGGTTCAAAAATGTCAGACCTAGCCCCAAAATCATATGAATATCCCAATCTAGGATCCAGCCTGCTTTTTGGTTCAGAGTTTATTCAGGAAGTGAAGGGCAGATACCGTGCCAGGAAATCTTTTGCAGATCTTAAGAGGTCTACTCTTGTCTTCAATAAGCCCTTTCGTCAGGAGGGACGCCTTCCCAGGTCCCAGGGGGCGTTCCGAGAATACTCTCAGGGCCAACCAAGGAGATACAACCCTAGAGTTCAAGGATCAGCTCCTTCAACCTCCGCAAGACACTTCCCCACAGGGAAAAGACGCTTCACAGGTAATTACCCCTTCTTCCTCCCTCCCATTGCCGTCAGTGAGGTTTTACCCAGCATGGGTCGAGATTTGCACAGACCGATGGGTTTTAAGGGTTATAGGACAAGGCTTATCCCTACCACTAATAAGATTCCCTTACCAATTCAAACCCCCAAGGATGTCCACTCACAAAAGCCTAGATGCAAATTTATCTCAGGCCTTATTACAAGGGAAGATAGAGTTATCTTCCCCTACAAAAAGGGGTTGGATCAGCCACTTATTCCCAGTGCCCGAACAGGACGGTTCCCTGAGACCTGTCCTAAATGTACAGAACCTGAACCGCTACATAAAACCAAAAAGATTCAGATTGGAAAATCTGTCAGACTTAACCTACCTGTTAGACAGAGATTTCTTTATGTTAAAGATAGATCTGAAAGATGCCTTTCATACAATCTGCATTGCCCCAAACCACAGAAGGTTTCTTCAATTCAGATGGAAAGGTCAAATTTATCAATGGACTGTCATGGTGTTTGGCCTATCAAACGCACCTTACACCTTTTCCAGGCTTCTAAAACCAGTGGTCCAACATTTCAGACAAAAAGCAATATTTTGTCTGATCTACCTAGACGACTTACTCATGTTTCACCCACAAGAGGACACACTTGCCAAACAGAGAGACCTTGTCACGATCTTCGTGAAACTAGGTTTCACGATAAATACAGAGAAATCAATTCTACAGCCCACAAGATCACTAATATTTCTGGGTTTCTCCATAGATACACATCATTTTACCCTACAGATTCCTCAGGTGAAATGGGTATCCTTACAAACCCTCATACAATCCACCCTAGCACACCGATCCGTGTCCTTACAGATGTTGGCAAAAATCATAGGGAAGATAATAGCTCTTTCCCCAGGTTCAGAGGAGGCTCCCCTATATTGCAGAATGTCACAGATATTCCTGGGAGATTGCCTGAGGAACCATACCTCTTGGTCCCAAAAGGTGTCACTACCACCAGAGGTCACAGGGGAACTCCTACAGATTATATTAATACGACATCTTCGTCCTCGACCATTCAGACCGATTCCCCCAGATCTGATTATCACGACCGATGCCTCCCGAAAGGGATGGGGAGCTTTCACCCCCCAGAAAGCGATCAGAGGTCGATGGTCTTATCAGGAGGAAAAACTCCATATAAACCTCTTGGAACTGAGAGCGATAAAACTAGCACTTCAGACTCTAGTGACAGAGGAGCTCTCTGGCAAACACATATTAGTACAATCAGACAACAGAACAGCGGTGTCCTATATCAACAGAATAGGGGGCACCAAATCCATTCGACTATGCCTAGAAACACTAGAAATATAGAAGAGGATTCTCTCCTTCCAGAATCGTCTGACAGCATATTACGTACCCGGACACACAAACGAATTAGCAGACGCCCTCTCAAGACACACTCTATCTCTGTCAATTCTATGTCTCAAACCTCACCTCTTTGCTCAAATAGAACAGAAGTTCGGCAAGAGACAAATAGACCTATTTGCCTCAGAGACATCGGCACAAACGGACGAACCTCCCACCACTGTATGCATTTCCACCACCCACACTGATGCCCCAGGTCCTTTTCAAGATCAGAACAGAGTTGATACAGGACTTGGTACTAGTGTACCCAGTTTGGCCGTCCAAACCGTGGTTCCCTACGATCCACAGACACATAGTGGGAGAGAAACTGCCTCTGGGGCTGACAGTGGGATGTTTCCAAGGGTCACAGGACCTACTATCCAAACTACCACAGTTAATGTGGATTGCAGCTCAAATAGTTTGTTCTGCTTCCAACAGCTCTCCCTCGCAGCCAACAGCCTCATAGACTGTTCGCTTTGCCCCAGAACGATCACTCGTTATAAAAACCTAATTGCTGAATACTTACACTGGTTTAAGGACAAAGAAACTCAATTTGAGCAGCCTAGAGCTTTATGGGGAGCATTGGAATTTATCACTATAAAATTCCATTCAGGAATAGCCACCTCCACTTTAAAATCGTATGGTTCTGCGTTGAACCTATTGATCCCAGACTTAACAATTCACCCTTTATACATTAGAATAATCAGGGGAGCAGTGAGGTCTCGCCCTCCAGTACCCAGGTACGAATCCACTTGGGACATTCACTTACTGTTAAACTTCTTAGCAAAATGGGAAATTAATACTTTATCCCTACGGGACACAGGGATAAAGCTGGCATGCTTAATAGCTCTAGCCCTTGCAGCCAGATCTTCAGAGTTAACACTAATCCACATATCAGAACCATGGATGTCGGCGACCCCTGAGGGCATTCACATAATACTTAAAGGTAGAACAAAAACCTCACACATTGCCCCAAATTTAGTAGAGCTTGATTTTCTAGAAGACAAAATAGACGGTTCTCTCTGTATAGTGTCACACTTAAGAAAGTATTTACAACTCTCCTCCGAATACAGAGGAGACATTACACAACTGTTTATAACATCCAGACTCCCATTTAGACCAGTCTCATCCAATACTATAAGGGGATGAATATTACAAGCTATCCTTCAGAATCAGAAAGAATTGAATTCTCCAGAGCAACCACAAGGTGTGTGCTACTCTACCCACCAGCTGTTGCTAGGTGGCTGCCTCCCGTAGGACAAAACAGAGTTTGCAGGAATCTATGATCTGCAAACTACATTTTGTCCTACGGGAGGCAGCCACCTAGCAACAGCTCCCAACCCTCCCACCCTAAAATATTTCTGCCCTAGTGTTGCTACTTAATGCAGAATTCTAATATTCACGTTAATTGCTGACATTAACTCAGTTTAAATTCATTTCACAGGAGGTGCGAAACTCCAAAGGAAACAGCAACCACTGCTCCAGCAAGAGGCTAAAAAATAATTCCTTCTCACAACACCAACTATAGAGGTCCTCAACCTCCCCCTTTCTGCATGTGTTAATGCTACTGTTTCGGATTAACAATGTCTGTAACCCAGTTTCCAGTTCTTCAAAAAAAAAAAAAAAATTTCATTATTAATAAACTTATGTCAAAGTTACTCACTCTCTGTCTTCATTTATATCTAAATAAATAAAGGTAAAATTGTCCTAGGATTTAAGGCAGTCATCCGCTTCCCTAAAAAAATCTAAATTGCCGTGAGATCTCGCGAGATCTCGGCACCCGCGATGACGTCACAGACCAGGAAGCCGTGACTGTTCATCACAGGAGCGGCGATTCGGGAGGCAGCCGCCTAACCCACCAGCTGTTGCTAGGTGGCTGCCTTATTCCCTAGGACAAATGTAGTTTGCAGATCATAGATTCCTGCAAACTCTGTTATCTGCATCTTTTTAACCAATGACAATCTTGACAAATACTTTAGTATATGAAGCTTCACAACTGATTATAAAGACCAGATGGACACCATTTCACTATAATAAAACATAACAAAGAATGGGATAGAGAAATCTTACAAACATGTGCCACATTTCCTAGAACAAAGCAACTAAAATACACAGACAAATAAATTAACTTGTCGTAGAACACAAATAACAAGTTCTTCCTGGCTTGGCTGATATTGCTAGAGGCTCCTGATTCTTTCCAGTCTTCTAGCTACTGATTCAGTTAGCTCTGCCTTAAGATGACCTCCATGTGTTTGAAGTCTCAGATCTACTGCCATTTCCAACAAGACAAACACTGGCTTCTCAGATAGTCATCCCACTCCAAGTAAATTACTCATAAGATGTCTTGAAGTCATCATGTTCTGGATTCTTTATTGTGATTTTATTCTCTTATCTGATTTTGATTTCCATCTCCAAAAGCTATTCCATGTCTGATTCCGACCACTAATGTTTTTTCCCTGAGCTTTGCCATTTTTACCTTTTAGATAAAGGATGCATTCTTCAAAAAGCAATGTCTCAGTTGCTCCAGGTGGTGCTAAAGGGGAGTAATAAAGATAATTACTAGCCATAAATTCTGTTCCCTCTTACAGAGAGACAAAAATGTCTATGTATATGTATATTTGTTGTATATTTGTTGCTGTAATAACCTTAAAAACATCATGACTATCAATGGTCCTAACTAATCCATATATTAATATATACAAAAAATAGAAGCCTAGTGCACATCCAACTAATTTGCTTACATTTTACTTTACCATTGAATTGCGACTTAAAAAGTCTGCCCTTAAATTAAAGCAATTAGTTCAATAACTTGGCCAAATTACCGTATATACTCGAGTATAAACCGAGGCACCTAGTTTTAGGAAAAAAGGAAGAAAAATACATTGACTCTAGTATAAACCGAGGGTGTAGTATTTGCCACTTAAGATGTTTGGAAACCACAACTCCCAGCATGCTTTATTGCTGGGAGTTGTAGTTTTCATCAGAACATACATATGCACAAATAAAGAAGGTTTTACTCTTATTTGTATTTGCCACTGGTGTATAGTTCTCCTACCTTGTCCGGCGGCCGCTCGCTCCTCGCTCCGCATCCTCGGTGCGCATCCGGATGATGTCACTACTTGGCGCCGCAAGTGAGAGGCGCCAGGTAGTAACATCATCCGGTGCGCACCGAGGATGCGGATCGCGCGGCCGGCGACAAGGTAGGAGATAGGCTGACTCGAGTATAAACCGAGTTAAGATTTTCAGGCTTTTTTAAAGCCTGAAAACCTCGGTTTATACTCGAGTATTTATGGTATTTTAAGCCCAGCAACCCCTTCACGGTTTGCTTTATTCTGCTGGGTCCTAACTTTTAACCTTAGTAACTTTTTAACTTCATGATATCATGCCTGAGGAAGAAGCCTAGTGCTTGGAAAGCTTGCATTTTCAATCATTTTAGTTAGCCAATAAAAGGTATTATTTTACATCCAAGATGTCTTCACTTTCATCTATGGCTAACACGGTACAATTCTCTACTACACATATATTATCTAACATAGTAAAACAGATAGCAACGTTTTGCTCCCTTTCTCCGACCTTTCTCAAGATCAAGGCCATAGAAAGGGACTAAAACATCTATATCGTTTTTTTGCACATAAAATTAATTGTTTTTTAGCAAAATTCCTGAGTTGCATATCTTATTACATAAATGCATTGCTCTAAAATAGTTATATGTGTTATATGTGCTATATACACCTACTGTATATATACTGTAGGTGTATAAAGCTGTTTGTTGTTTAGATTGGAAACATTTTTTTGATTTGTGTATTGTCATTTAGTTCTTCAGTGTTCTTATTGACATGGTTGATATCATTTTTAAACATTTGGTGATTTGTGGAATCTTCTTTATTGGGAATAAATTAAAAAAAATGTCCTTAAAGACCCAACAAACAGTAGTCAGGGGATACAGCAAAAAACCCAAAGGCCTGTTCTCTATCAACCCCTTAGCATCCATTGTATATGGTTGAGGAAAAGACATGTGGATCTCTGTCTCTCCTAAGGGTAATGCAACCAATTGTTTTGCACGGAAAAAGACAATAATGATTTCTTGTGTGGGCTCCAGAAACATTTGTACAAAAATCCGAATCCCAGATGTTCCAAATATTGTATCATATTTAATTGTTTTATGGTGTTTGAGGTATTTTGCATTCTTGCCACCAAGCTTGTTACTCTTAGCAGGAGACATTTTCTAATGAAAACAGCATTGCCTGTATTATATTTCCACATTCTAAGAAAGCTCCAAGCCATAAACCGTGTCAATAGAAGCCCTTTGGCCTTTAAATTATAGCAAGAGGGAAATAATAGGAGTACAGTAGTAAAAGATCAATGGTGATATGTTATTAGACGTGACTCATTAGGTTTTGATTTGATACAACAAATGTGAAGTTGTGTAAGCAAACAGGGTTACAATAGGCTTCTGTGCTGCCAACATGACAACCACAGTATGCAACTATTGAGTTATAAAATGCAGGGAAGATAAATAGGGAAATCCCAGTCTATATACTGACAGCTGTAGAACGAACCTTGGACAGAGTTGAAGGCTATTTGTAGGATTTAATCCAATCAAAAGAGAAATCATACTTTGATGGAGAGAGCCAATAAAGTTTCCAGTGAACTAGGCAGTAACTTGGACACATCAACTTATCTCCTTAACATGCATAGAACGCGCTTATTATATAACCAATTATAAAGAGTTTATGGAATATATTCAACCTATCAATGTTATTGAGTGTCAAAACTCCCTACTTCCCATTTTAATCTACACAATGTCTAACCAAAATTAAAGGCAGGTGCAGCTAAAAATAAAAAAAGTGCATTCCTCATAGTGTATGTAATGTAATGATTTGGCATCACAGCAAAAAGATGCCCGAATTTAAGGGATAAGCTTGTAAAAAGCCACTTTGTACGACGACCCACTACTCAACAGAGAGGGATCAGATTGGCAGGTACTTACCCACATGGCAATTGCACCTAGTGTGAATTCATGGATTCTAGGGTGGCAATCTTTAGTCATGATGGCACAAGAAAGTTTAATGTTTGGCAATATTTCAATTGTAAATCACAGAATATTGTGTATGCACTGATTTGCCCCAATGACAGAATTTATATAGGTAAGACTCGCAAGCAACTGGCGAGCCACCTATCTAATATTCGACTGGCACAGAGGATGAGAACAGATGAGACCACACTAACCAGTGTGGCACATCACTTTTTAAACTGCCATAGGGGAAGGTCTGACGGATTACGTTGCATAGGACTCTCAAAAATGTCTGAGTATCAGAGGGGGAGACATAGATAATGCCCTGGTACGTGCAGAAACTTGTTTCATTTTTACCTTAAAAACCCTCAACCCCAACAGACTGAATGAGGTGATAGGTTTTATCCCCTTTATTTAAAGTGTGGTTAACGTGATATGGGGCTATCATATCTTTACAGAGTTGTGCTATCGACATCCGGAGGGCTCCGCGATAATGATGAAGGATGAAGACAGATCGTCAGAGAAAGTCTGAGATAACGGATGAGGATGATGAAAGTCCATGAGAGAGGATCCTCCCAATCTGCTATACAATACCTATACAAAGTGGATTCTCAGTTGCTTACCCCTTTTTTATGATTGGGGAACAGTGGATGTTAATTGCACCTTATCATCTATGGATGTTTGAGCAGAGCATGATTTGCATCACACACTTTGGATGTATATAAGTTACTCAGGAGCGACACTGGAGATTGGCCCTTGTTATGGGCGCCATGTGTCATATATTTCAAGTGGTGAGTTAAAGATCTTATGGATACTCATCCGGTGACTTACAGCTCCATCCGAACTGCATAAAACTAAAAAGAACTTTGTTGGTCTAAAGCTACTCCCCCCCCCCCTCAATACCTGTTGATCACCCGTATTTTCAGATTGGGCCTAAGATTCACGGCCTTGAAACTCAGCCAATCTTACTGTCCTTGCATGGACTGGACTTGACTATATGACTGCCGATAAGTATAGATAAGGGTTAAGCTGGGGTTACTTGTACTATTATGTACATATGGGGTGGAAATACTACTCTTTCTAGCTTAATGGCATTTGCACACTTATTTGCTAAACTTTGTGATATTTTGCACGTTTATGTGTTATACTGCTTTCTTATGCTTTTGGACATCATTTTAAAATATTAGAATAAAATCTTGTTTTTATATTTAGCCTTCTTATCCTCTGGGCTTTTTTTCTTTCTATTTTTCATGATTATAATCTAGAGGTGGACTCATATTACTAATTTAAAGGGAACTGTTTGTTTGTATGTAATGATTTGGCAACATGGCAATACACAAGATGGTGATAAGCACCGTACACTTCCAGTTTCTTGTTATTCTGTGTTGGCTCTGGTTTCTGGTCTTACCCTTTTCCTTGCTTTTAACCTAAAGTCTACCAGGGATATTCAATCAAAGTTCTTATTGTTAAAAATAGTGCTAATTTTGCCCCAACCAATTAGATGTTAGCTTTCAAACGTTAAATAAGATCTGATTGTTTGGGACAAAATTAGCGCCATTTTTAATGATAAGAACTTTTATTGAATAACCCTTTATGTCTGCAATAGTCAATTCAATCAGAAAAAAATCCAAAAAGTAAAAAATAATACCTAACATCTTCTGAACCTTATCACATTTTCATTACACACAATGAATTAGCCTGCAAAGAACATTTATTTTCTAATTTATATAGCACTGACACATTGTTCCAAACATCGTATAGAATGAATAATCACTAAATCCATACACAAGGGAAAATCCACCGGGTCGGATGATCAACTAAGCCCGACTGAAACGGCCATTCATAAAACACTGTGCACACGCCTGTGTGTACAAACCTTTAGAGTCCTGAGAACTCTAGGACAATGGCTACTATAGATCTGTTAGTAAATATGATCATAGTAATACAGAGAGCCACAATGGTAACAAAACACACAATGTACCATTTGCAGCACCATATTAAGGTTTAGCAATGTTTTTATTAAAAGGCATATTCACCCTTAAAACAAAGAAAAAAAGGTCAACTCTCAGTTACCTGCTCCCAACCCCAACTGATATATTTTGCACTTTATTACCTGCATTACTATCCAGATATTTAGGCTGAGGGCACACTACGACACACAACAAATCGATATGCGTTTCTGTCCACTTTTTCCATCCATTGCGCTTGCATTTACATAAAAAAACAGCATGTCATAGTAATTGTGTCCGCTTCTATCTGCTTCTGTCCGCCTTTTTATGCGCTTCCATAGACTTGTATTAAGTGTGATTTTGACAAAAACGCACCAAAAATGGTGATCGCATGCATTTTAAAATCACAACAGATCACAGCATACACAGTGGGGCTTACTTCCCGCGATTTACATTATAAATAAAATAGCATTGTGGATCGTAAAATGTAAACGGATTGCAAAACGCAGAAAAAGCGCACTATTGTGGCCTAGCCCTTAATTATTGTTCCCATTTTGGCAGAGTAAGCTGGCCCCTCCCTCCATGCAGTCAATCAAGGCTTTGACAGCTGACATCAAAACCAATGATTGACTGCTGTTTCACCTGCTGCACATGCTCAAGCTTATAAAAAGCTCATTCAACAGAGGAAGGAGACAGATACCTGATAAACTGGTAAAAATAGCAGTTGGGTTTGGGGGCAGATAGCTGACAATTCACTAGGTTTTTGTTTTAAGGGTGGACATGCCCTTTAAGATTTAAGGCAGGTTTTACAGATGACAAGGTTATCTTAAGCACAAACATTATGACAACAGGAATGTAATCTGTGTCGCTATTGGCTTACAGCATCATAATGTGTGAGGCAAGAAGTTGCATCTCCCGGTATATCTCTCTGTATGTCTGGTAACTTTTGGTACCAGAGTGGTCTTTTGTTCTGGGCCAAACACCGTATTATACTTTGCCTATTGTACTTATTTGTGCTAGAATCTCAAGGCAAACTTAAAGCTTAAAGATTGTGGTGTCTCAAGTGTTTTCTTAGTAAACCACACATGGAATGTTTGAGGCCCCTTGTACACATGTGTAGCACCATCCACATTATTGCACATAAATAAGCATTTGGACTTTGGAGGTTTCCTGGTCTCTATGGTGTTAATTATCCCTTGTATGCACTCAAAGTGTTTTCATTGCTGACATATCTGCATCCATCAAGTTCTCAGTAGCTATGTCAGTACCTAGTATCAACTTTCAGTGTTATTTTGTTTCCCATCAAAAAACTTCCTGAGAAAATCTCCTAGACGCGCGCTTAGCAGAGCAAATGAGCAGAACCACCAAGTATGTTCAAGATGCTGTAGATATTGTTACATGCCAAGTACTGCAATGTTAATGATTCTTTGGAGATTTCTTATACTTTTTTTTTACATTGTTTCATTGAAATAATTCATAATTCAAAATAATGGCAAGAGATATTATGAAATAACATTTAAAAACATCCACTAGGCTTGTCTGGTACCTGGAGGACAAACATGAGGTAGGACATCTGTAGGAGAGCTACTGGTGTGTACATATGTAACACAGAACAAGATGTCTCAGTGGGCATAGCACATCTTGTTTGGATAATTTTTTCTTCGTCATCAAGCTAAATAAATTATCATCCACTTGGCTTTTTTCTGTTTCAATAATAAAATCTCATTACATCTCAAAAATATCTGGTGTTGTAGCAGCTGTGATCTCCCGTGGTTCGTTGGCTCATGCAGCAGACTGCAGCTGTTATGTTAGGAGTTTAACAAGGACAGGACTCTGAACACACAAGGACCAATAAGGTTGTCAGAGACTGAAAACCTGATCTGGTCGGTGTGTCAGTCACAAGCCTGGCAGAAGACTTCATTGGAGATCCATTTTACTGGCCCATACATTCCTATGGTCCCATAACATTTCCATAAAAGCTGAGGAGAAGGGAGCTCCAAAGACATGTGCAAAATGTCTGGGTATTCAAGAAAGGGATGAATTGAACTGCAGAATACTTTAAAAGTTCCATTTTGTCCTGCACTAAATTGTATGGAACAGTTTAAACACCAAATGGTAAAGTTTATCAGTAATAAAAAACAAAATCACCTTAGAGTCCATGATCATTTTCTTCCAACTAAAGTTGGCCACAAAGTCAATTGATCCTCATCCCAGTGGATACATTACTTTGGCCAAATAAATGATTAGCCCAAAGTAGAGATTGCCATTATGCTCTGGGTCTGCCTACTCCCTCTGCACAGGGCTTGACCTATAAGAACACTTACCCCTTGCAGACTGCGTCCTCCATACATCGGTAATGAGCATCTCCAATACGGTATTGCATACGGTATATCCAACTGATATGATTAGTGTTGCGTACCTAGGGCCTCCAAAAAAAACTATAGAATGTTTTTTTTTTATTAAATTCAAAATCTGATCTTCATTTCCCTGGTGTGTGTTTACTATATAAAGAACAATCTTAATTGCTTAAGAGCAATGGATGGATGTTGTCTGAAACTTTACTTTGTTAATTGACTTATTATATGTACTGTACAATATGCATAATCAGGACTTTGCAAATCAAATCCACACTAGAGAGCAACTAGTAGTGATATATAATATATATACGAGTGAACAAAATATAATCCTAGCGCACATCCCATGCTAATCAAGTTGCAGACATGATATATTTCCATAAGGTTGCTGCTTTTTAAAGCCCACCCTTCACCATGGATACATTAAAGCAATAATCATATTTATTATGAAGTGCAAACTTTTGCCCATGCTGTTAATGCAGCAACCATTCAGATGCTATCAAATGGTTTATTTATGTAGTATGCGAGTAAAAGGGTATCATCTGATTGGTTGTTGCTAATTAACAGCATGGGGAACTTTTCGCACCTCTTATTAAATAAGCCTTTTAGGCTTTAAAAGACAAGTAGCTAGGGTAGAACCCAGCTATAGAAATATAGAAATGTGGCCTAAAAGACAACCAGCAATGCTTAAAGGATATCTCCACCCCCAAATTTAAAAAAAACCCAAACATATAATGTAGGGGAGCTCCCAACCCTAAACGCTAGGGTTACAACTTTACAATCTGCACGGAATGTACTTACCCACCTTCGTTTCCTCGGCTACTGCCTCTTCTGATACTTCCTGAAATGGAAGAGCAGAAGAGGCCTGACCAGTAGCCGTATCTGTGATAGGCTGAGGGGGATCCAAGGGAAGGAAGGGATCAGGGCTGATTTTAAACTTAGCATGATCTAGGGTTGTTTTTTTTTTTTTTAAATAGTATGATGCAGTGCCAAGGGATCCAGAGGGGGGAGAGCTCCACTGCATATGCCAGAGTCCTCTTATAGTATGTATTTCATCCGTTTACCGAACTTTACTGCCTCTGTAGAAGTTCGGAATGCGGATGAAACGCGTACGGGCTATGGCACTTCACTTCTTTTAATCTGATCCCTCTCCTTGTTTGTCCTTTGTATCGGTATAGTATAATCTAGACCCCTTACTCTCATATGTTACTGGTATGTAGAATGGGGGATATACTGTTAAGGGGCTAGTTATTTGCAGGTTATCTGTAGGCTTTCCCTTTGATTCTGACTCAGTCAGGGTTACATTATACATTTTGTACTTTATGTTTAGAATATATTACGGATTATTACCTGGGTATGGATGAATGGATGCATGGTGATATACCGGTTTATCTTATGACAATAACATTTATGTATTTATTGGGCCAATTCAGGTGTGGGATGTGTTTTTAAACCCTCTTTTTCTTCCACTTGTGCACTTTGGTGCCCTGTTATGGGCTATCCACACATAATTATAAATAAAGGATATTTTATCTTTGCATTACTACATTTTAGGGTGTGCCCTCATTTTCCACAGTCTGAGTTTTCTTGTATATTCTTATAGGGAATGTCCACCCCTCCTCACACAAACCTTTACCTGCTACAAAACTCCCAAAAGCAGGACTTTGTTATGTTTAAAATGACCAATTCCACTTCCACACTGAGTTATTATACTTACATGCACCTCCTCGCTCCACCACCGTGGCTCTCCACTTCTGGGCAAGGCAGTCAGTGTCAGCCGTGACAGTGACGACAAGGCCAATCACTGACTGCCATTCCCGGAGCAGTCTCCACTGCGGCTGCTCAAGAACACAGAAAGAACACAGCAGCCGCAGTGGAGAGGGAGTGAGGAAACCGGAAGCGGCGGTGGAGCGAGGAGCTTGTAAGTATAATAACTCTGTCTGGGAGTGGTAATTTTAAACATAACAAGGTCCTGCTTTTGGGGGGTTTTGTAGAAGGTAAAGATTTTTGTGTAGAGGGATGGACAGTCCCTTTAATGTCTTATTAAAGGGCCAGTTAAGTGGAAATTATCAATATTTGTTAAATTGTTAGTTTGTGTAATGCCTTCTTAGTTATTTTACATATTCTCTTCCATTTTGAAAAATCAGTTGATTTCATACCCTTATATACTATTCCCTGCTGTTGACATTAGTGAGCTGACATTTCAGGTTCTGTAATGGTCCTTCTTCTTCCCAGAATGCACCACATGCTTGGAATGTTCCTAACATTGATGTATACCGATTGGCTGTTGGATGGGTCAAACATGCTCAGATCTTTACTGAGCAACTGAATCAACCCAGGCGCTGGGTCAAGGGCAAAACCATAAAGGTCTCTGCTAGGGGTCCTGGCCTGCAAACAGGAAGTCGGTATTTCGGTTGCATTTAGTTATACACAGACAAAATGCTGAATTGGCAGATTAAGGTCATTGTGATGAAAAAATACTGCTCTTTTTTTTGAAAAGCATATGTATTTGCATTGAACTTCCCCTTTAAGCAAAATATTTGCCTCCATTCTGGTAGAGAAAGCTGTCTCCTCCCTTTATGCACATGCTCAAGTTCTTAAAAATGCCCTAATGCCCAGTTCGGTAAATAACAGATGCCCTTATGCCCAGCCCAGACAGGCAAATATAAGATATGCACTGTCCAGATTTGTACATACAAGATGCCCCCATACCCAGCCTCATGTCCTGTCCAGACTTGTAAATATAAGATGCCCCCATGCCCAGCCCAGACTGGTAAATATAAGTTCCCCCTATGACAAGTACAGACTTGTAAATAGTTGCCCCCATGTCCAGTCCAGACTTGTAAATACAAGGTGCCCGCATGCCCAGACTGGTAAAAACATGTCACATGCCCAGGTCATAAAAAGATGCCCCATTCCTAGCCTGGTAAATAGATGCCCCATGCCCAATCCAGACTGGTAAATAGATGCCCCCCATGCCCAGTCCAGACTGGTAAATATATGCCATGGGGCGTAACTGCAGGGGCACAAAAATGGGGCAAACCTGTTACTATGTAATCCACAAGGGGAACAGACCAGCTTCTTCCAACTACATGTCCAATGTGTGGTTTATGGAATGTGCTCCTGCACTCTGCAGTCTGTGGTACATCTATGGAAAGTGCTCCTGCGCTGTGCACTCTGTGGTACATTTATGGAATGTGCTCCTGCATTGTGCAGCCTGTGGTACATTTATGGAATGTGCTCCTGCATTGTGCAGCCTGTGGTATGTTTATGGAATGTGCTCCTGCATTGTGCAGCCTGTGGTACATTTATGGAATGTGCTCCTGCATTGTGCAGCCTGTGGTACGTTTATAGAATGTGCTCCTGCATTGTGCAGCCTGTGGTACATTTATGGAATGTGCTCCTGCACTGTGCAGCCTGTGGTACGTTTATAGAATGTGCTCCTGCATTGTGCAGCCTGTGGTACGTTTATAGAATGTGCTCCTGCATTGTGCAGCCTGTGGTACATTTATGGAATGTGCTCCTGCATTGTGCAGCCTGTGGTACATTTATGGAATGTGCTCTGCATTGTTGCAGCCGTGGTACGTTTATAGAATGTGCTCCTGCATTGTGCAGCCTGTGGTACGTTTATGGAATGTGCTCCTGCATTGTGCAGCCTGTGGTACATTTATGGAATGTGCTCCTGCATTGTGCAGCCTGTGGTACATTTATGGAATGTGCTCCTGCATTGTGCAGCCTGTGGTACATTTATGGAATGTGCTCCTGCGCTGTGCACTCTGTGGTACATTTATGGAATGTGCTCCTGCACTGTGCAGCCTGTGGGGTTTTGCTGCTGAATTAATAGCTTTAAGTATATATTCATTTGTTATCACCTGGGCCGTCAGATTACGGTAAACCCTGTACAGATTCAGTACTGTAAATATTTTAATAGAAAAGGCAGCGCTTACTTAATAAGGTGTGTTAAGCTAATGTTTCCTTAAAAATTGATTGTTGCATGTGCAGACTGACAAAATGTTTTCAGTCTCCATTAGGGATGGACAAACCTCCTAAAGTTTGGTTTGTTTTAGAACTATAGAACTTTAGTAAAAGTTTGAAAACGGACCCATTGGGTAAAAATAGTTTGAAAAGTTCTGATAAATACAATTAAAATAGTAACTTACAGAAAGTGGCTCTGGGACCTGGGAAATGGTCTGAGGACCACGAACATATCACCAAAACTTGTTTGAATACTAACTTTACTCACCATTGGAGGGTTATTGCCAATTTCAAGGGTTATCGAACGGCGCATTCGAGGGTTATGGCAGATTTCGGAGGTTAGCAAACGCTACATTCATGGGTTATTGCCAAATTCGAGGGTTACCGAATGCCGCATTTTAGCGTTATGGAATGTTAAAGTCGAGGGTTATTGAAAAACCTGAAGGTTCATAGTTTGGAGAGTTCTAAAAAGGCCATCCGTAGGCTCCATGTTGCCTGACCATATGGTCTTGACTGAATCCCATTCTCATCCTTATATTTAATGATGTGACGCTAACTCCATCAGTTTCCACCTGCCTGTTTGGGGCTCCCAGTGTAGGGCACAGGCAATCTTCCGCCTTCCAGTCTAATCATTTTGTGGATACTTTAAAGGGCATATCCATGCTGAAAACAAAAAAATAGTCACTTGTCAGTTACCTGCCCCCCTCCAATTCCAAACAAAATATTCAACACATTATTAGATTACTAACCAGATATTTAAGCAAAATATTTGCCTCCATTCTGGCAGAGAAAGCTGTCTCCTCCCTCTTAATAGTATTGTTTTATGCAGCACTTTATAATTAGTTTATCCATTCACATCAGACCCTGCCTTGAATAGCTTATAATCTTTTTTTTTTATTAGCATTGGATGAATAGCTTATAATCTAAGTACCCTACATACAGAACGAAAATCCATGTAAGCACAGGGAGAATTTACAAACTCCTTGCAGGTGTAGTCAAGGGTGATGTTTACTAAAGAGCCACCGTGCTGTCCAAAAAACAGATTTAGGTTCAGCCCAGTGTATTCTGCAAATAGAGACAGCAGCATGTTGACTATGCAGAATTATACATGTTCATTGCTTTATTTCAGGGGTCTGAATTATGACTGTAGTGCTAAGTCCCACACCAAATGAGACACCTGTACTAGAACATTCATAGTTCCTCAGAAAACAATCACATTTTTAAGGGGTTTGAAATGTTAAATATGATCATTTTTTGATCATTCAATTGGCTCACTTGACAAGAGTTAGAAGCCTCTGTGTCCAACTGAAAAGAAACTAATCACATTAGACAATCTAACAAAAATAGACAAAATAAAGTATCACGGGCATTTACTTAAATTTAAAGGGAATTACCAGCCCATAAAATGGTATTTTATGTCCTGATAAAGAACATTATATTAATACATTATATTCCCAGAACTACACATTAAGCTAATTATTCTACCTGGTCCCTGCAGGCAATCTACTGGCTTCACTAAGAGTAAGAAAAGCTCAGAGAGCTTCCACACATGCTCAGCTGAGCTTTAAACTACTCTCTATGGAAAAGCCTCCAGGTAGACTTGCTAGTCATTGACCATTGGGGGGTCCACGGTAAAGAGAAGGTAGATTGTGGTTATTTGCTGCAGCGATAAAGCTGAATACTGTAACTGTGCAGTTCTGGGAAGTATGAGTATACGGGTTTTGGGGTTTTCTCTTTTGGGATTTAAAATCTAATTTTTGGGTGCTGACTTGCCTTTTAGAAAAATAGTTTAAAATAAGAGAGAAATAATCATTATCCTTTTATATTTTTAATGAGGAATTAACATTATTAGCACTTGCCTTTTTTAAACAAAGGACAGCAAACTACTGTCTCCATTATTCTGATTAAAATGTCTTCCAGGGATATCCTTAGAAAATCCTTTCAGTACCTCCAATATAAATCAACCAAATACATTTAATCCTCATTAATCCTAACTGGCAGCCTGTGAAAATATCTTATATTACAGTAATGACGGTTTTATTAATAAAGCTCTAATCATTTCTACAGAGATTTACAACAATAATAAAATGTAAACAGCGACCATCATCTGGAAGAAATGACAGAGAACAGCGCACACACAAGCTTTAGGCTTTGCGTGCTTCTTGATGACATCTGCTTGACTACACACAAGATGTGGATTAAACACCAGTGGGTTCGTTTTGTTGAAAGCAGATTTTTGCAGAATCTAAAAATATTTTTGACACAAAACAAAGTCCTTTTACAGAGATCTATATCATTAACTCTAATTCCAGGTAATATATCACTCCGTGATCCAGGGGGGTAGAAAAATGTTCCTTTTCTCACACACCTGCCTCTCACTGGGTGCAGAGATTATCATTTTGTTTTACCTGGGGGTGGACAGGTTATCACTAGACTGTCTGGCTATGTACTTATGATAGGCAGAAACAAGACAGAGGAAGGGAGACCCAAGGGTGTTCCTAGGGTTCTTGACACCTGAAACAACTTTTAAAAGCCGCCTATCGGCAGATGGTTGGCGGCACGTGAATCGGGCGTGGCTTCATCAGGATGTGGGTTGTGGAGGTGGGTGACTAACACTGACTGGTGGGTTGGAAGGCTGACTTAACACTGATTGGTAGACTGGAGGGCTGACGTAACACTGATTGGTAGACTGGTGCTGAAACGCAGTATTGCAAGAAGAAAGGTTTTTTTTAACTGCCGCCTTTTAAGTGTTCCACATAGAAGCGCCCTGAGCATATGTTTCAGTTTGCTTCATGAGACTCTCAGGGAGATGGAATAAAAGTTGTTATTGGTAAAAATGGTGCTAATATTTGCAATATAGCCTCCTCCCACAAAACCACTGTGGATGAAGCATAGATAGGGGCCCCATCAGCTTTGCAGGGGGGCACAGTGATTTCTAGTTATGCCACTGAATCAAGGTGTTCATTTTTCTGCAGCCCTTTACAGCGGAATATTAGACCGCAGGTAAGACTACTCTAATACTAATGTTAAATGAACCAGGTAGGTTGCTGCTATATTTGTATATGAAGTAATTATGATAAAGTCTTTTTCTTTCAGCTCCATGTTTGGATTTATATGTGGTTGTTGGACCCTGCAGAAATCCATGTGGATTACATCCAAAGACTTTTCTATGGACAGCTTTCTTTCCTTTGATGGACGTCCCAGCCCTCTATAGGGAGATTTTTGGGTGGGATGTGTCCCTTCCTTTGTGGTGTTACCTTTACATAGCCTGCTACAGCACTTAAAGAGCACATTGCTCAAAATGTTGTGTACTAGCCAGTAAGGAGCTCATTTGCAGCAAGCTGTGTCTTTGCCTCTCACCACCCAACATTTAATGGGTTATGGCCAATTCAAGGGTTACCGAATGATACATTTGAGGGTTACTGAAACCGAAGGATACATTTTGGGGGTTACCAATTCGAGAATTCGATAATTATCGAAAACAAGACCGCGAGTTTGAAAACTAGTTTGGAAGAGTTTGAGTTCGTCTGAACTATTAAAGATCGGGTGTAACTCAGGTTTGGGTTTGATCCATCTCTAGCGATCAACTGTTTAAAAACTACTTGGGACTGAACAAATGGATAGCAGTGTAGTAGGTCTGCCAGACGGGATGGATCCGACCCACAGGCCTTGTGTTTGACACATGTGTCATAGAGTTGGATCCCCATAAACTGACTATTAAACACACTTGCATATCATCTCAACAATAAATGTGTAGATGAGCATACAAGGGAGAGGGATGTCCCTGTGCTGGTGTGGTGGTTAACATTATTCCACACATTTGGTTGTGTGGTTGCTTGTTTTAAGCTATGAGTAATATCTCCTTCCCTGGGTAGGAGATATCAAAAACCAGCACCAAGAATTTCTATATGTAGAACCTGGACCTGAGAAATAACTGTAGATCAACATAACAGGGAGAATGTGTTAAAATCCTGTTATGGGGAGAAATTGTACAGGAGATGATATCGCTCTGAGAAGTATTACATATACAGGGAGGCAAAAAAATGAAGTGGGGGGGTCATCAAAACTTCAAAGATTCTAAATCCAACTATGGCTACTATGAGAAGTAGTAAGCTACAAATGTTGCTTCCCCTATCATAAAAGAATAGAATTTACCTCTGGCAGAATCCTCTCTATGCTGTGTGGGTTTTTTTTAGATACAATATTTGGGTTTATCTAAGGGTCCATCTTTAGAATTTTTTCTACCTTCCATTTGATTAGTTAGATAGAAAGTAATGACAAATATCATAGTCCAACCCTATCAAAATATCTCTGGAATGGAGTAAAAAAACTGTTATTTTACACAGATGAGAATGAAATCCAATCTAACCTTCGTAGATACCAGCTAATCAGATTTATTCTATTCTTCATCCGGTGCCATTTTTCTGGGTAGAAACTCCAACATGTGCCGAAATAGAACCCTGATTTTTCTGCAGAAAGGGATCACAAGAGAAAATGTCAACATAAATTAAGGTCACAAAAGTCACAAGAGGAGGACATTCCAGGACCTCAGGAATTTAATATCTTTGTGAAAGTTGGAAGTTTGACAAAGAGAGGAGGAAACAATTACTAAATGCCAAAGCCCTGGTGAGGACTTTCTTTTACCATGAGAATTAGTGCAATGGCTGTTTATGGTTATTGAAATCACGAAAAGGGGAATTTCCCAAAACAAACAATGTCACTTAGAGATTGAAATGTACAAAACATCAGGGAGATTCAATAAAAGTTCTTATGGTTTAAAATGGTGCTAATTTTGCCCCAACCAATCAGATCTAATTTAACATTTGAAAGCTAATATCTGATTAGTTGGGGCAAAATTAGCACCATTTTAAATGATAAGAACTTTTATTGAATAACCCTGTATGCTTACTATTGGAGTGGGCCTGGCTTCTTTTGCTCATTGATATTACTTGAATTTAGGCTTAATCCTCTATCACCCAGTAGGTATTGTACTGAGAATCCATACCCTGGTTATCTATTGTGTATTTGGGCAGTACCATCTGTAACAATAGCTGTGCAAACTGATCGTTCACTAAACAAAATGTCTGAGCCCAATCGCTGTCACTGTATTAACAAACGAGAACCACAAAGTTAATAGTAATATAAACACTTTAGAGGATAATGAAAGTCTAATGAGAAATGATGTTCAGGTGATTGAGAACCCAAACCGCTATGTTGTTAATTGTATGAATGCTAACAAACATCTTAAAACCATTCCAATAGTTTGTTTTCTATTTCTTCCTGTTTCCAATGGTCCTTTGTAGCTGATGTTGTAAGACCCATTCAAGCCTATGGGTCTGATACCAAATAAAGGTTTGGTTCACAGGGAGATGCTACCAGAAGCAGGGGAACCTGGGAGAAAGAGGAGGAGCAAAAACATACATTTTTAGGCAACTGATAACTTTTTAAAGGTTTAATATATATAACATAACTAGCAGAGTCCCTGGCATTGATCACTCAAATTACCAACAGATGGCAGCACAAAGATTAGGGAATTAGAGTTTTCAGACCTTTTAGATTAGATTCCATTGGATCTGTTATCTGTTATTGTTAAAATGTGTAGCCAGCTTAAATCAGATCTCACACCAATTAACTTGATCACTCGATATATTCAGATGACAGCACAAATGGCAGATCTCTTAACTTAAGATGCCTATACACCTTGCTGATACCAGATATATCTGATGGGATTTGCTGAGAATCAGCAAGGAGTGGGGGCTAAAATCGGTCGCCAACGACGCGTTTGGATGTCAGCCGTCGCATCACTGTTGGTCGTTCCGAATGGAAACTGTTCAGCAAATGGTATTGGCTTCCTTTACTATAGTAGAGGAAGTCAATAGGATCGGAAGTATGGGCACATGGCTGAAAGATCCCCATCCTGCATATGAGCATTTGTCAAGCCCTTGTATGTGGTTACCACCGCATGTAATCTGGCGGTACTCATGCAATCGTAATGCTAGTGTTGGCAACAGAATAATCACTTGTGTTGTCCCCTATTAATCTTACTATGTTTTATAAATAGGATTTGGTTGTACGAGTTACAGGGCCTTTGGTGCATTGGTAGATGAGGAACGATGTTTTTCTGTACAAATGTAGAACAGATTTGCCACAAATTCACCTGCTCTTGAACTGACCAAGCTTATCTACAAATTATTAGGCTGATGTATTACAGGCAAAAAAAAGCTAACATCTGATTGGCCACGTCAATTTGTATGTATGTATATGTTTATTTAAATAGCGCCACTAGGGGACGCAGCACTGTACAATATAGAATACAAAAAGTCGTGCAAGACAGACAGTAAATAAATACATAAATAAGCTAAAGCATTATGAAATATACAAGTGCTTGAATGAGGTCATTATATTCAATCTAACGTGGCCATGTTGCATAAATGAGCCTATACACAATACAATCTCTGGTGGTACGATATCTCGATATCTCTGTCAGACAATTTTCGGCCTTATGGGGAGATGGGAAAGTTTTTTAGAACCACAATCCCAATCGTACGATCGGCCGATTGGGACTGGTCTGTGTATGGCAGGACAACCGCACAAAATAAATAGGCCAATACGGGGAATGTCAGGAGTCCAGAAGATTAAACTGACGGTGAATTTAGATATTAAATGGATACAAAGATTGGTCAAATCTAATTTGGACAGCATTCCATTTAAATAAGAAGCATTCTTTTTACATGTTTAAGATTATAGCGCCATCTAGAGATCACTTTATGTACACGCTGCAGGATTTGTAATTGCGAAATGAAATCATTTGGACTGTAAAATGGTAACTTACAGTCATATTTAATCACCAGAATCTCCAGATTTTCCCCAATATTCAGCTATTTAAACAAGCTTAATACAGCCATATTAATAAAGGAGCCTTCATTCACTGCCCAATATTGAAGCCAACAGATTAAAGGGCATGTCCACCCCCAAAACTAAAATTTAACCCCTTACTGGCCACATTAAGAAGTTTAAAACAAGCCTTACCTTACATTTTTGCTCAAAATGGTTCCCCTGCTGTGCCCCTCCAAAGTCCAGGAAACTGCTGTGTAGGAGCAGTGTGTGACTCATGTTGTGCCTGAGTCTGCCTCAACCTCGTCAAGGTTTGAGGCATGCTCAGTGCAGCCCTCCCCCCCTCCCTCTCCCTCCCGTTTTTCTCTCCCTCCCCCTAACGTTAAAACCTTTGGGTATGCGTTAGGTCATGCTCCCGCAGCCCCAACCACATTAATATTATTGTTAGAAAGTCCCCAATCTTTAATTACCTTCCCTCTCTCCTCCGCTGTTCAGAACTCCCGGCAGCCGTGACCGTGATTGGCTGCCTCTCTGAAGAGGAGAAGCAGATGGGGGGGGGGGAGAGAACGGTGCAGCCTACAGCAGGAAGTGTGTAAGGTCTGTACATTTTTCTCTTTTTTTAATGCCTCCCACATAGAGAGGGACTGTCACATGCTTTCAGAGCAGGAAGTTCAGGGGATGTGCTGATGCTGCTACCATATGACACATAAAATGTAAATATCTTCTTAACTATGTAAAAAAAAAAAAAAAATGAATGTAAACTGCAAAAATACTCAGGAAAGCAATTCCTGTCAATTTACCCTCAGTAATTTTTGGACCACAGTTACCCTTTTACTTTCTTTACAATTTCATTTCAGGTTGTATAGCATTCAATTATTTGTATGGGGTTTGTCTGATCACTTTTTGGGCTTCAAAATGAGAACACGTACAGGTCACGTGGTATCACTTCCAACGTTCTATTACACTTATGTCACTACCAAGGTTGTTGAAACAAGACATTAACTGGCTTATACTAAATGTCATCTGATTCCTATTGGTCCTTGTCCTTTTGTCTTAGATGAAAATGTCAAAGGAAGAAGGAATGTCTTAGATTAATAAGCAACCCACCAGCAAGGAATTTCTTTAATTGATAATGACCATACAAGCTGTACTTTTGTAGCTTTGTCAATGAGTGACTTCTATAATCACTATAATGCTTCAATAGAGCTTGCTAGTGGATACATGATCACTTTTTTAAAAAAAAATAAGCGTTAGAGAGTTGCTGAAACCCTTTTCATGTTATGTAATGAGTAGTAAGGGGCAGTCATTTTGTCCCAAAACTAGTTTAGGTGTGAAGTTACCGGCTATGACACCTTTTGCTTTGGGAGAATTGGACCATGGGCAGGGCCTTATGCTGGGTACACACAATGTGATTCTTCTTTTTTTGATTGGCTGTTTGTCTGATTCGGACATCGGTCACAGCCGCCCCCAAAAAATCTAATATTTCAGCCAACCAATTTAATGAAATGTGGTTGGTTGGCCCAAAAAATTGGATGTTGTGTACTTAGTTTAATGTCTCTTCAAGCAATCTGTCCATTCTAGAACAAGGCTAGGCAGTCTGAGAAAGCAGGACAGGCCTGTTCAGCAAAAATGTGAACAGTTCAAAGGGCTGATTTAAAGGAGATGTTTAGGATGCTTACACGAAATGTTCCTAACAGTAATTTTTACATCATTGGCTGTTTGTGTGATTTGAAATGCACAGATTTCTACTGAGCATCTGATCTCCCATAGGGTTGAGTGAAGGGGCGGGGCAGTAACAGGTGCTCCTGTATACAGGAAGTCAACACTTCAAAAACATTTATTTATTTACTGGGAAATAATTGGATGGGCAGATTAAGGTTAGTGGAATCTATTTCTAGACTGTAGTCTTTGGGATTTATAGCTGAACATGTAGTTAAATAGTTACATTTTCCTTTAAATTCTATTAGTATGTTTTGGGGATGGTTTGCTTACGGGTGTATTAGAAGATCAATAACTCATATTGGGGCATATTTATAAAGGCGCGGTATATGTACGATATTAAATATGGCCCATACTGTGTAAACCTTATTGTACAATTATCACCTTGCAAAACAGATTCCCAAGCCAGTTGTTCTTACTGTAAATAAACTGTAACTTTCTTCGGGCAGAGATTCAAACATTCTAAATAATAAAAGACCCATTTGTGAAAAATCCCTAAATATTTGCGGTATAACTGCAACCAGAAAGGGGGGTGGTTTTCTAGGCTTACAATCTAAACTATTTAGAACATACAGGTAATCAAATAAGCAGACATATCCCAAGCCTTGTAATCATTTTCTTACTAATGCACATCAAGAGAAGATAAAAGGGATATTAAAGGCGCTCGTCTCCTTATTGAAAACATCTGTTAATATGGTTTCGACATCAACTAACAAACGGCATAGCAATCTGCTCATTTCCCGAGAATTTTATTAACCACTGCATGGCCACCCCCTAATAAGCATCACGGCTGAAGGTAGAACTAAGAGGGAGTCTTAGACCTTTAATTTGATAAAAAGTTACATGAACTAGGGTTAAATAACTAGACATTGCTGTAGGAAATGTAAGAGAGATATTCTCTCTTTCCCACCCTACACAGTAAAAAAATGGGGACATGACAAAAATAGATAAGGGAAACCATATGCAAGGATTGGAGGCCAGATGGGGTGGTCTGGCATGTATGGTGTCCATCTGGAACATCAACCAAACACAGAAATAAATTTTGGTATAAATGTAATAAATATTTAACCAAGTTAAACCAACTACCCATAGCTATATGAGATCGGAACTCAGAAGTTTTACATTTTAACCATATTGGCCTTGCCACAAGTTACGTCTTCCCACAATGCTTTAATGTCTTGCGGAACTTATGCATTGCGGGATCCCGGTCAGTTAAGACTAAACCTTTTTAATACTACTTCAGGCCCGTACCCACTGTAGTAATGGCATTAAGAAATTAGTTCAAAACCCACACTAACCCGATATTAGCTATATGTTCTACATGCTCCTTTTGACTTGGTTTAGAACCACCAATGGGCTCTGTCAACTTTAAAATATGTTGATATATTGTACTTTGTCTTCTGGAATCATTACTGTATGCCTGCTATGCTTCTGGATGCTTCGTGGAAACTGAGCAATTTAGTGACCTGTACTGAGCTTGAGCATGCTCAGATGAGGCAGCTAGGGGATTAGTATTCAATCATTGGCCGTGATGTCAACTGTCAAATCCATAACTGACAGTTGCTAATTGGAAGAACCAGGAAGCAGAAACAGAGGAAACAGGACATTGTGGACAATTGCAGGTTAGACATTTCAGATTTTAAACTATAACAGTTTAGGGGTTTGAGTGGGGATTTACATGTATGTCATTTTTCATTTGAGGACTAGACTTTCCCTTTAAGCAGGGAAAACTTACAGATCTTGTTAGAACTTATTGATATCTAATCAGTAAAGCATAAGATTTTTTAAGCGGTATTTCCATTGGAAATATTTTTTTTGCCATTTAATTTTATTGAAGAACAGGAGGTAAAGGAGCTGTGTCTTACATCCCGTTCTTCAATAAAACCTGCAGGAGAGAAGGTAAGGTACTTGCCTGATCGCTCCTCTGCTGCGTAGTCTGACCGGTCCTGGCTGTCCTCTTCTCCAGTTTGGCTTCATTTCCTGGTTGCAGCAGTCAATTATGGCTGTTCAGAGATGAACTAGAACTCAAACTATTCGAGTTCGAACAGACTCGAACTTCTCAAACTATCCCAGACCCGGATTTCTAAGACTTTCGATATTTTCCAGACTTTGATATTTATCGAATTTTCGAACGCTGGAGGCGCGTGAATATGCGAGTAAAATGTCTATTATACCTATACGCGAGTATCGAATCCACAAGTAAAATGTCTATTGTACCTATACGCGAGTATCGAATCTACAGGTAAAATGTCTATTGTACCTATACACAAGTATCGAATCCACAAGTAAAATGTCTATTATACCTATACGCAAGTATCGAATCCACAAGTAAAATGTCTATTATACCTATATGCAAGTATCGAATCCGCAAGTAAAATGTCTATTATACCTATACGCAAGTATCGAATTCCACAAGTAAAATGTCTATTGTACCTATACGCAAGTATCGAATCCACAAGTAAAATGTCTATTGTACTTATACGCAAGTATCGAATCCACAAGTAAAATGTCTATTATACCTATATGCAAGTATCGAATCCGCAAGTAAAATGTCTATTATACCTATACGCAAGTATCGAATCCACAAGTAAAATGTCTATTATACCTATACGCAAGTATCGAATCCACAAGTAAGATCTATTGTACCTATACGCAAGTATCGAATCCACAAGTAAAATGTCTATTGTACTTATACGCAAGTATCGAATCCACAAGTAAAATGTCTATTATACCTATACGCGAGTATCGAATCCACAAGTAAAATGTCTATTGTACCTATACGCGAGTATCGAATCTACAGGTAAAATGTCTATTGTACCTATACCAAGTATCGAATCCACAAGTAAAATGTCTAATACCTATACGCAAGTATCGAATCCACAAGTAAAATGTCTATATACCTATATGCAAGTATCGAATCCGCAAGTAAAATGTCTATTACATATACGCAAGTATCGAATCCACAGTAAAATGTCTAGTACTATACGCAAGTATCGAATCCACAAGTAAAATGTCTATTGTACTTATACGCAAATCGAATCCACAAGTAAATGTATTGACTATATGCAAGTATCGAATCCACAGTAAAATGTCTATTATACCTATCGCAAGTATCGAATCCACAAGTAAAATGTCTTTGTACCTTACGCAAGTATCGAATCACAAAAAATGTTATTGTATTATACGCAAGTATCGAATCCACAAGTAAATGTCTATTATACCTATACGCAAGTATCGAATCCGCAGTAAAATGTCTATTGTACTTATACGCAAGTATCGAATCCGCAAGTAAAATGTCATTATACCTATAGCCAGTATCGAATCCGCAAGTAAAATGTCTATTGTACCTATACGCAAGTATCGAATCCACAAGTAAAATGTCATTATACCTATAAGCAAGTATCGATCCACAAGTAAAATGTCTATTATACCTATACGCAAGTATCGAATCCACAAGTAAAATGTCTATTATACCTATACGAAGTATCGAATCCACAGTAAAATGTCTTATGACCTATACGCAAGTATCGAATCCACAAGTAAAATGCTATTGTACCTATACGCAAGTATCGAATCCACAAGTAAAAGTCTATTATACCTATACGCAAGTATCGAATCCGCAAGTAAAATGTCTATTAACCTATACGCAAGTATCGAATCACAAGTAAAATGTCTATTGTACTATACGCAAGTATCGAATCCGCAAGAAAATGTCTATTATACCTATACGCAAGTATCGAATCCCAAAGTAAAAGTCTATTATACCTATACGCAAGTATCGAATCCACAAGTAAAATGTCTATTGTACCTATACGCAAGTATCGAATCCACAAGTAAAATGTCTATTATACCTATACGCAAGTATCGAATCCGCAAGTAAAATGTCTATTATACCTATATGCAAGTATCGAATCCACAAGTAAAATGTCTATTGTACTTATACGCAAGTATCGAATCCGCAAGTAAAATGTCTATTATCCAATACGCGAGCATCGAATCCACAAGTAAAATGTCTATTATACCTATACGCAAGTATCGAATCCGCAAGTAAAATGTCTATTATACCTATACGCAAGTATCGAATCCACAAGTAAAATGTCTATTGTACCTATACGCAAGTATCGAATCCACAAGTAAAATGTCTATTATACCTATACGCAAGTATCGAAAATCACAAGTAAAATGTTATTGTACTATACGCAAGTATCGATCCACAAGTAAAGTTCTATTATACCTATACGCAAGTATCGAATCCGCAAGTAAAATGTCTATTATACATACGCGAGATCGAATCCACAAGTAAAATGTTATTGTCCTATAGCCAAGTATCGAATCCGCAAGTAAAATGTCTATTATACCTATACGCAAGTATCGAATCCACAAGTAAAATGTCTATTGTACCTATACGCAAGTATCGAATCCACAAGTAAAATGTCTATTGTACTTATACGCAAGTATCGAATCCACAAGTAAAATGTCTATTATACCTATACGCAAGTATCGAATCCGCAAGTAAAATGTCTATTATACCTATACGCAAGTATCGAATCCACAAGTAAAGTCATTTACCTATACGCAAGTATCGAATCCGCAAGTAAAATGTCTATTATACCTAACGCAAGTATCGAATCCGCAAGTAAAATGTCTATTAACCATACGCGAGCATCGAATCCACAAGTAAAATGTCTATTGTACCTATACGCAAGTATCGAATCACAAGTAAAATGTCTATTTACCTATACGCAAGTATCGAATCCACAAGTAAAATGTCTATATACCTATACGCAAGTATCGAATCCACAAGTAAAATGTCTATTATACCTATACGCAAGTATCGAATCTGCGAGTAAAATGTCTATTATACCTATACGCGAATATCGAATCCGCAAGTAAAATGTCTATTATACCTATACGCAAGTATCGAATCCGCAAGTAAAATGTCTATTATACCAATACGCGAGCATCGAATCCACAAGTAAAATGTCTATTGTACCTATACGCAAGTATCGAATCCACAAGTAAAATGTCTATTATACCTATACGCAAGTATCGAATCTGCGAGTAAAATGTCTATTATACCTATACGCAAGTATCGAATCCGCAAGTAAAATGTCTATTATACCAATAAGCGAGATCGAATCCACAAGTAAAATGTCTATTATACCTATACGCAAGTATCGAATCCGCAAGTAAAATGTCTATTATACCAATACGCGAGCATCGAATCCACAAGTAAAATGTCTATTATACCTATACGCAAGTATCGAATCCACAAGTAAAATGTCTATTATACCTATACGCAAGTATCGAATCCACAAGTAAAATGTCTATTATACCATACGCAAGATATCGAATCCACAAGTAAAATGTCTATTATACCTTACGCAAGTATCGAATCCACAAGTAAAATGTCTATTATACCTATACGCAAGTCAGCAATCACAAGTAAAATGTCTATATACCTATACGCAAGTATCGAATCCACAAGTAAAATGTCTATTATACCTATACGCAAGTATCGAATCCACAAGTAAAATGTCTATTATACCTATACGCAAGTATCGAATCCACAAGTAAAATGTCTATTATACCTATACGCAAGTATCGAATCCGCAAGTAAAATGTCTATTATACCTATACGCGAATATCGAATCCGCAAGTAAAATGTCTATTATACCTATACGCGAGTAAATATCGAATTATTGAATCCGCGAATAAAATGGCTGTTATACCAATACGCAAGTAAATAACGAATTATCGAATCCGATAGTTCATGGGATAATTATTGAATGTTCGAACGCGAAAGCTCGAAAGTAGTGCTCGTGAGAGTAAAATCAATGTTTCAAAAGTCCCGGATATTCTGGTTCCCCGGATCATTTCCCAGGTCCCACAGCTATTTACATTAAGTTACCATTGATATTTTAATTGTATTTCATTCAAACTTTTTGAACTATTCGACTCCCATTGACTTTAATGGTCCGTTTTCGAAATTTCCATGTAGTTCGAAAGTTCGAAAAAGTTTGTCCATCTCTATAGCTGTTATGGGTGATGTCACAGGCAATAAATGATTTCTGTAGACTGTGCCCTGTCTGAGCTCTTTATAAGCTTGCACAGCTCTTTACAAAGAGTAGGCGCAACTGGGGGAAGTAAGTATAAAGCTTTGTATGGAGGGTAAACATTCCCTTTAATAGCACGGACAAACATTTGCACTGCTTAGTAAATAAGTCCAAAGTTCCAAACTCTTAAGCACCCCATATCTGGGGTCGACATTTTGAAATTCGACCATTCATCGGAAAACCGGAGAACCCATCTTCATTTCCCATCTCAGGAGATTTCAAGGGGAAGTCTGTGGAATAATTGGCTCCTCGAGGTGGAGAACTTCAAGTGGTTTTTCTGCTGCACTCGATCAGAAATCCAATCGGAAGAACATCTGGCCGTGTATTACTTTACACAGAAACCCCAACTAACAATTCACAAAACACCTACTAACACCATATAGGTTATATTTTGAGGACACCTGAACTATCATTTTGAAGCCCCATTTACCCCTATTTACAATTTGCCATGTAAACCCACAAATAAATAAAACAACAGAGAAGTCACTTTTGGTCTCATTTAAGAATAAATAAGCTTTAGATTCATGACAATTCCCTTTCATCATATTAAATTAACTTCCAAACAGTTCTTAGTATTTTCTTATTATTGTGTTTAATCAGGAAACTTATACAGATGTTAATTACAAACATCTAGTTACCAGTAAAGCAGTCTGCCTTAATGAATTCATTTTATTTCAATACGTTCGAAAAAAGTCTAAAAGATGTTGAATAAAGCAGGAAATGGGCTGAAGAACAGATGACTACTAGTTGAATGTGTCTATCACGAAAGCCCTATAATAATAAATAAAACAAGGAACTGTAATTCTAGAAATTTCTTTCTGTTTGTACATTGAGGTTATATCAATCTACCATCCAACCAACCGCTAGAAGGTAGATGTGCAGGAGAGGAGTACATTAGTATGTAATGTATAGAGTCTTAAGGGTATGCAAACTATAAAAATGAGTGCCTCATCTTAATCTGTAATTAAATAAATGAAACTTGAATGAGCACTTATTCTGAGGTGTGTGTGGTGCTGCATTTCTTGTTGTTGCTCAGTCTAATTAACACCCCTCCTACTCTTAACCGACGCCTGATTTATAAGGCATGACTCGCTCTGAGGGCAAGCATGCTCAGTAATCACTATGAGCCAGCACTGGGAATGAGGATTTCCCATGATGCATTTCACACATACCAACAGTTACCCCTAAATGCACACAGCAAAATAGTTTATGATTAAAAGGCACTTGATGGAAATGGCTTAAATTATATATCTAAAGAAGTAGGGGGCATGTTAACCAAAAAAGTGGTGGTTGAAAGAGTTATAGTTTCCAGCAGTGGACAATTGAAATTTATTTTTTCCAGTTTAGATGACCTTTAAGCTGGGTACACACTTTAAAGATAAATGGACGATACTGTTATATTCACCCCTTAATCATAAAAGTAAATATTGAAGAATCAAGTGTTCCCCATGCTGAAAAAAGTTCAATGTCAGCATCAGGAGCAGTTGTTACCTTTCCAAAAACTTCCTTCACCCATGGTCGATGGTAATGTTAACTCACTAATCTGGAAATCAGCTAATAGGATTCCCACTCAGTTAAACTTAACATAAAAATTCTAGTAATAATAGAGTCTTTACATAATTTAATGGTTTCCATGGGAATTATCTAATAGACATAGTAACATAGTAACATAGTAACATAGTAATTAAGGTTGAATAAAGACATTCGTCCATCAAGTCCAACCTATTCACTTTTTTTTTTTTTTTTTTTTAACCCTACCTAACAGTTGATCCAGAGGAAGGCAAAAAACCCCAGCTAAAAAAGGGGGGGAAAAATTCCTTCCTGACTCCAAACGGCAATCGGAAAGTATCCCTGGATCAACCAGATCTATATGCATTAATACCAGTAATTCTCAATATTTTTTAGTTTTAGAAACTTATCCAGGCCTTTTTTAAAGTTATTCAATGAACTTGCCATTACCACCTCTGCTGGAAGACAGTTCCACAGTTTCACCGTTCTCACTGTAAAGAAACCTCTCCTAACTTGAAGATGAAACTTCTTTTCTTCCAACCTTAAAGGATGTCCACGAGTCCTCTGATATGACCTATTAGTGAACAATGCACCAGAGAGTTCACTGTATGGGCCATTAATATATTTGTATAAGGTTATCATGTCCCCACGCAACCGCCGCTTCTCCAATGTAAACAGCCCTAACTTGTCTAATCTGCCTGCATATTCAAGCCCCTCCATTCCCCTTATTAATTTAGTTGCCCTTCTCTGAACTGCCTCAATTTCCAAGATGTCCCTTTTGTATATGGGATTCCAAAACTGCACCGCATATTCCAAATGTGGCCTTACCAGTGCCTTGTAAAGAGGGAGAATAATATTTTTCTCTCTTGATTCCATTCCCCTCTTTATACAAGACAATATCTTGCTAGCTCTAGCTGTTGCTACCTGGCATTGTTTGCTACAGCTAAGTCTGTTATCTACCAGAACCCCCAAATCTTTTTCCATTTCAGATGCACTTAACACAGAGTTATTTATGGTGTAGGTGGCACAGGGATTATTAAATCCCAAATGCATCACCTTACATTTATCAACATTGAATCTCATCTGCCATTCTGCTGCCCATTTTGATAATCTATCTAGGTCTGCTTGCAGCACTTGCACATCATTTGAAGTTTCCAAAGCTCTGCATAATTTAGTGTCATCAGCAAACACAGAGACCTTGCTCTCAATGCCCCCTTCTAAGTCATTTATAAACAGATTAAACAGAAGTGGCCCCAGTACAGAACCCTGAGGAACTCCGCTTAGAACTTTAGCCCACATAGATGTAGCTCCATTAACCACCACTCTCTGTTTGCGGTCCAATAACCAGTTCTCTATCCATGAACAAATGTTTTCTTCAAGGCCAACAGTCCTCAGTTTATACATTAGTCGCCTATGTGGCACAGTATCAAAGGCTTTTGCAAAATCCAAATATACCACATCCACAGCTGTGCCTGAATCTAACTTCTTACTCACTTCTTCATAAAAACCAATTAAATTTGTCTGGCATGATCTATTTCTCATAAATCCATGCTGACTACTACTAATAAGATGATCTCTGGAGACAAAGTCAAGGATATGATCCCTTAACAAAGTTTCGTTCCATCAGCGGTTCTGAAGAATTTACTGAAATTTCAAAAATATGATTTGAATCCAATTGAAGTTGAATTTTTCAAATATTGAGCTTTGTATTCTATGTAATTTTCAACTTTTCAATTTCGAGTTTCTATTTTTCAAATGGAATTTTTGAATTTCTTATTTTCAATGTTATTTTTTCGATCCACAAATTTTCGAAGCCGGCAGTTTGGAAACTAAACCAGGGTTTGCTGTAACTGCAATGGTTAAAGTTGGTATGGAAGGATTGCATGGTGGGAAATTCCCCCTCTCAGAACTAACTCATTGTGATTACTGAGTATATTTGACTTCACAAAAAGTCATAACTTTTATAAAATAAAGTCATTGAGGAAGGAGTTGATTAAGAGTGGGATACTGGATTGAAGGCATGCAGCTACTTGCATGTATTTATTTATAGATTAAGATGAGGCAAAGTAATTTTTTTAGTATAATTTAACATATAATGCAGGGATTAGCTGATATAAAAAAAAAACTTTCATTCAACGATATGAAATGAAATAAATTGTAGAGTAACAAACCAGTGTTGTTACTAGGAATGACTGGAGCCCCCTAAGGTCTGCTCCCTTTGCACTTACACCCCTGCCACAAACTGCTGAGCATTATACCATCAGGAACATAACATGCTCCTAATCCCACTTCTGATGCCAATTAGGTGCTTAAAAGGTATCTCCACCCTCAAACCTTAAATTTCATATCATGTAAGGCACCCCAACCGTAAATGCTAGTTTTAAAACACGCAAATCAGCCCCTAAATGTACTCACCTGGCTTTGTTCCTTCAGTCACAGCCGGCAGCCGCGTCTATAATTGGCTGATATATCGCAATCGCGAGTGGCAGATGCGCGGGTGACTTTTGTGTAACCCTGGCATCTGTCGCTAATATGGAGTTAGTAGTCGCGCTAACCGGTACCAAAACATTTCTGGGTAAATCGGCTCGCATACCATTAAAAATGGTGCTAATTTTGCCCCAGCTATTTAGATGTTAATTAACATTTGAAACAGGGGCACTTCTAGGGTTTCTGCTGCATGAGCCAAACTTTTGAATGCCGCCGTTGATTATTTCCAGGCATGCGGCAAAGCTGCTGTTTTAAAGTGGTGACTCTTTCAGCAGGGCTCTAACTAACCCAACTAGTCTAACCTTTCCCTAACAAACTAACTAAAGCTAATCTAAATATATAAAATTATTTTAACAACGTAACTGTTACTAAGGAAAACTACTTTTTTTTTTGACCAGTCAAGGGAAAAAACATTTTTTTCCACCACTGCCTGTCTGACGCCTTTCTTCTTCAGTGCAGGGGTGCTGCCTGAGACAAATGTCTCACTCTGCCTAATGGTAGAAGTGTCCCTGATTTGAAAGCTAACATCTGATTGGTTGGGGCAAAATTAGCCCCATTCTTTACGACAAGAACTTTAATTTAATCTCCCAGATTAGGTATAAGATCAGTTCATTAAAACATAACATGAAATATTTTTTTAGGGCAGTAAACTAATACATCAGCTCACTATATAACAAGCAATTCATTTCCCGTTATATTAAAATCAGTGTTAAATGTGATCAGGGAGGGGGAAGAACCACTGATCCAAGAGCACAAGGTCAGGAAATGAATAATCCTGTTGGAAGAGATAACACTGCCACCAACCGCTTGGCCAGCAGGAGGTTTCACTGGGGTGATTGATTAGATGCTAATAGCTTAGTGCTAATACACTGCTGATCTAATCCCTGTGTAGGGTACAGTCAATCAATCCAGTAATAATGTTTTCTGAATGTTAAATCAGTTTTTCTTTATGATTCTAAACCCTAAAAGCTCGTACACACGTACGATTTTGGCACCGACTGATGACCATTACGCAAACCTGCAACGAATGGCCATTCCAGACAATTAATCACGTGGGTGTGATTAATCAGGGGTCAGGGGTCGATTGTTAATTAACGAATGACCCCCCCATCGAACACATACACATGTGAGGTTTTCGGCTGAAATGGCCGTTTGTCACATGCGTGCTCACGCTCAGCAGTCGTGGGTTAGTGCCAAAATCGTACATGTGTACGAGGCTTTAGAGCATTTTCCTGCAGCTCTTGTTTTATCATGGGTTTCCATTAATCCGCTGATTATTCTAGAATAAGTAGAATTTTCCAATTGACAAGAATCAGGAGAAATTGCTCTACAATATGAAAGTTAAATTGCTCTATGTAGTTACTTAATAAATTAGGAGTTTTTTTCAATGGATTGGATTACTTTTAAAGGGAGGGGTGGACCTGTGCAAACAGGTATGTCTATGATTAAAGGCCAACTGGAGGCCGAAAGCATTCATGTGATCCCTATACCTGGCTTGGAATTGATTTAAATGGCTTTAATAAAGATGATTTTAATAACAACAGTGTCGTCTGTTTATATACAGAGGAACGAGTGGTACTTATTGGAGGGAAAGACACCCTACAGGCACGCAGAAGTTCCTATTGGACAGGCAATTTGACAATCAGAAGCAAAAGGTAACCGAGGGGATGTGAGCCATCATTTTACAAAATTTTTACTTGTGTATGTGTAGTGAATTCCTGTTTATTGATATATCTGTAGTAAACTCTTGTTTATTTAAATATTTGTAGTTAAAGGGTATATCCACCCTCTATTTTGTTTTATATAATGTAGGGCATCCCTTCCCAAGCTCAACCACTATATTAGATTTCTGTTCTTACAGCTCCTTGCTCCCGCGGCGTTATGATTTGGCTCCCTGCTTGCCAGAACTAGAATATAGGGGCTGGACTGGCAGCTGCGGCTGTGATTGGCTGAGAGACAGCCAATCACAATCGTGGCTGCTAGCAATAGGGGCAGAAACCTTCCATACAAGAAGACAGCTCTTACTCCTCAGTTTCCCGCACTTTGGACAAGTACTGCAGGAGAACCATAAGGATCAGAGATGTAAGGTAAGTATTTTTTTTAAACTTCACATTGGGGACAAGGGGAGTTGAATTTTAGTTTCGGGGATGGACATGCCCTTTTACTCTTGTTTATTGGTGTAAAAACGTGTTTATTGATATATGTGTAGTAAACTTGTTTATTTATATATCTGTAGTAAACTCTTATTTATTTATATATCAGTTGTAAACCCCAGTTTATTTAAATATCTGCAGAAAACTTCTGTTTCTATATTTGTAGTAAAGTTGTTTATTTATGTATCTGTAGTAAACTCTAAATATGTCTCTTGTAAACTTCAGTTTACTTAGATATCTGTAGAAAAATTCTGTTTATATATCTGTAGTAAACGCTTTTTTATTTATATATGTGCAGTAAACTCATATATATATAGAAAATCTGTAGTAAACTTTATTTATATATCTGTAGAAAACATCTGTTTATAAATTTGTAGTAATCTCATTTATTTATATATCTGTAGTAAACTTGTTTATGTGTATAAACTCTTGTTTATTTATGTATGTGTTTATATATCTGTAGAAAACTTCTGTTTATATATTTGTAGTAAAGTTTTATTATTTATATATCTGTAGTAAACATTTGTTTATATATTTATATATATTGAAAATAAACTTGGACACATACGTGACCTATTTATCTCTAACTGCTTTACTTTTCTTGGTCTTACCGAAACATGGCTGTCACCCTCTGACTCTGTCTCACCCGCCGCACTCTCATATGGTGGCCTTCACTTCAGCCACACCACTAGGCCTGATAATAAACATGGTGGGGGAGTTGGTATTCTTCTTTTTGAGCGCTGTACTTTCAACCAGCCCCCTAACCAGCCCTCTCCCGTCTATCTTTTGAGTTCCATTCAGTCCATGTTTACTCTCCCATGCCCCTGTAGATTGCAGTTATTTATCGACCACCCGGCCCGACCACCTCTTTCTTTGACCACTTCTCTTCTTGGTTATCCCACTTTCTATTCACTGACCTCCCCTCAATTATCTTAGGGGATTTCAATATCCCCGTCGATACCAACACCTCTGTTGCCACTAAACTTCTCTCTCTTACCTCCTCCCTTGGCCTTACTCAATGGTCCTCTGTTCAGACCCATTGTAATGGACACACACTGGATCTGGTCTTCACCCGCCTCTGCTCCTTATCAAACTTCTCCAACTCTCCCTTTCCTCTATCCGATCATCATCTTCTCAAATTTAATCTTGTGTCATCTGTCCTAGCCATAACCCCTAACAACCAAACGTACAGATGCAGAGACCCCCATTCGCTCTCTGGCCCCCTCCAACAACTTATCTCCATGCCCTCCTTCTCTGACCTTGATCTTGCAGCCCTCCACTACCATACCACAGTTTCCAATGCCCTCAACTCTGTTGCTCCATTATCCACCCGTCGCCTTAGTCACAAGAACCCACAACCATGGCTTACGGACCAGATTAAAAAGTTAAAAGGGCAATCCCGTATAGCCGAATGACTCTGGCGCAAGTGCCCTTTATCAGATCAGAGGTGCTTTATCCTTAGCCAAACAAAACTGTTTCTCTTCACTCATGTCCACACAATCCAATAACCCCAAACAGCTCTTCAAAGTTTTCAACTCCCTGCTCTGTTCGCCATCTCTTCTGCCTACCTCGTTTATCGGCTGATGAAATAGCCTCATATTTCAAAGAAAAAATCCCCTCCCTATTCTTACTATTAATATTAACAATACACCTATATCCCCATCTCCCCAGTGAGAATGCTAGATTCCGATCTTTCCTTTAAAGGAGAACTAAACACAATTTTTATTCTCCAGAATCTGAAAACAACCCCCCTAAAAACACCAATAAGCTATAAAATACCACTTCAGTAAATTGTATAAAAGTAAATGTAAGAACTGGATGAAGTATTTATGTGCAGTGTCAGACCACACCTCCTGACCTCAGTCACATGCTTCCTTGCTTTATCTGTCCTGTAAAAGAATTGGCTAGAGATTATTAATGGGTGTGACCAACTGTAACAAGTTTCTGCCATAGCTAAGGACTGAGCACGAGCAGAACATAATGGTCGTTGACCAAACTGTGAGATACTAGAATGCTGTAAAGCACAAACCATATGTTATTTAGGTAAATTTCCCAGCACCTGTATCAAAATAAGAAGTAAGACACAGATTACTGGTTTTATATCAAGGTGTTCTGTCTTCTGATTTAGTGTTGTTCTGTGGCTTTAGCTGTCCTTTAAACGCCATGTCAATTTGCTTGCCAACTCCTGTCCAATTCCAATTCAAAAATATCTCTCGCATTCGACCCTTCCTCTCGAATAAGGCTACAATAATCCTAGTCCATGCCCTAATCATATCCCGGCTAGACTACTGCAATACACTCCTGTGTGGTTTACCAAACAACCTCCTGGCACCTCTTCAATCCATCCTCAATTCTGCTGCCCAGCTCATTCATTTCTCTTCCCGCTTCTCTAATGCCTCTCCTCTCTGTCAGTCCCTCCACTGTTTGCCTATAAAGCAAAGGATCCAGTTCAAGCTACTTACCCTATCCTATAAAGCACTATCCAATACAGCCACTGCATATATCTCAGAGCTGATCCCCCGACACTGTCCCAGACGCAACCTCCGCTTCGCACATGATCTCCTCCTCTCATCCACCCTTGTCACCTCATCACATGCCCATATTCAGGACTTTGTTCGTGCTGCCCCTCTGCTCTGGAACTTCCTTCATCCTTCTGTCCGTCACTCACCGTCCCTAAATACTTTCAATCGTAACCTTAAAACCCATCTCTTTAGGCAAGCATATAACCTAGTCTAGACATTACCCCTCTTACTACCCAAATGATCTAATCCGCCTTTCACACTCTAATCTATTTACAGCCTACTGATTCCTGCAACCTTGTGTCTCACCCCCATATCCTGTAGACAGTAAGCTCTGCTATTGTGTCACGGTATTGCTGTAAGAAACTCATCACTCTGTTTACTTTTATATATTATATTACCTGTGTATGTAATATGTATGACTATGTAATTGTAATGCGCCACAGAAGATGTTGGCGCTATATAAATCCATAATAATAATAATATTTGTAGTAAACTCTTGTTTATTTCTGTAGTAAACTTTTTTATATCCGTAGTAGAGATGGACACAAAATCGAACTCGAACCCGAGTTCGAGCAGAACTTAACAAGTTTGAACGGACCTGGACTTTTCAAACTATCCCGGACCCTGATTTCTCGGATTTTCAAACTTTCCGGGCTTTCGATAATTAGCAAATCATTCGAAGGTTCGGTAACCCATGATCATATGATTCGAGAGTTTGGTAACCCTTGAATCTGGACTCGAGGGTTCAGTAACCCTCGAATGTAAGGATCATTTTGCTAACCCTAGAATCTATTGTTTGCTTACCCTCGAATGAAGCCTTTTCGTTAACCCTCAAAAGTATTGTTCAGTAACCCTCGAATTGGCCGTAACCCTTGAATGTAGGTGGCAGAAACTTGACAGTTGCACGATCATAAAGTATGATGTGTTTTAACAGGTTTTGATAATAGTGACACATTCCCCAGACCATTTCACAGGTACCACAGTAATTTACCATTGCTATTTTATCTGTAAATCATCTGAACTTTTCGAACTATTCCTCCCCATTGACTTTCATGGGTCTGTTTTCGAACTTCCGAACTTTTACTGAAGTTCAAATGTTCTAATACGGACAGAACTTTATGAACTTTTTTTTATTTATATATCTGTCGTAGTTCACATCTATTTATATACATGTAGTAAACTCTTATTTATTTATATATCTGTAGTAAACTTTTTTATTTATGCATCTGTAGTTAACATCTGTTTATGTATTTGTGGTAGACTCGTTAATTTATATGTCTGTTTTCCATAAGGCAAATGTCATATCTCTCCTTGTATCTTAAGCGATGCTGAGCTCTACATTGTATAGAAATTTAAATGGTTGTACACATTAATTTATGGTTAACAATAGTTTTACATTGTTAGGAGTGAAACTAGTCAATATGCCAAAGGCAACAAAATCCCTGGAATAGCCATTGCTTTGCACCCTGCTTAGGATTCTTTATATTCTAAAGCAAATTCACTAGTATATCTCCAGGCAGTATAAGGTCATTCATTGGCTGTGATAAGCAAGTGAGTACTAATACCATTTCACCTCTCTACATATGTTTCCTTTGCTCCATACTTAAACAAAGCTTTGACATGAACCTTGAGTATCAGCCTCACTCTAATGAGACCAGTAAGTTCAAAACACCTGCCGGAATAGGTTTTCTGTCTGTGAACTGCTGCCAGAGTTTTTCTTGACAAGCTGTGTAAAAGCAGCACACATCTGCTAATGCTCATTCCCAAGTCACTTTCCCCAAGCCCAGCTTCAACCAGCCAACTGTGAACTGTCTGCGATTTGGATTTTAAACAAAAAGACACACAAATGCACATCGGTTATTCCAGTATTATTTCAGGGTGTTTTCATTTTGCATTTTTAATTTTTGTTTTATTCATTATTTTATTGCACAGTTCCATTTTCAGGTTGTTACTTTATGTTATTATATTTGTTGTTTACAATGATTAAATAGGATGTGCTCTATGAATGTTCTTTTGTCTGTGCTCACGTTTTCAACCGTGTCCCCTCCGGTCTTACTATGGAAGTGGAACTCTATAAGGTAACGCATTTGGGGTTTAAAAATCCTCACACTACTATTATTATAAATAGATCTGTGCTATATTATAGGATCTAAGATTTCTAGCAGGTAACAGACTTGGTTGTAGCAAACAATGTCCGACAGCAACAGCTAAAGCTAGCAAGGTATTGACTTGTATAAAGAGGGGTAGAGATGCAAGTAACTGACAGTTATGAAGCAGATAAAGATAACGCATTCCAGTGAGTTGTAAAGAATTGACACAGGCTGTCCGCTCCTGCATTATAACTGTCAGTCAGTGTAAAAGATGGGAGAGAGGGAAAGGGGGTGCGACACTGTTCGTTTCTTTCCTACCTTTGGAAACAGAAACAGTGATTATTTAAAGGATATCTATATAAAATTATATTATATAAAAATAGAAAGTACCTGGGGCAGGGAGGTCGGATTGATTATTCCTACTTCACAATATCATTTCGTTGAGGAGCTATAGTTCCAACAGTTTTGATTTGCCAGGTTAGTCCTGGACTATTCCTTTATTGAAGATAGTGCTGAAGCCAGGAGTAAGACTGGCAGAATCAGTTTTCTTTGGGCTGGTACTCCTCACAGAAACAATATTGAGAGGTAGGAATAACCAGTCCTATATCCCTGTCCCAAGTACTTTTCAGTTCGACACCAACTGTCTGCCATGTACAATGCTGTTTTAACACCTTACACTGGGCGTTCCTATAACACCTCTTAGCCACTATCCAATCACACCCTTAACACCTGGCTGTGATATGCTAATTGGGATTTTCCAGGGTACATAATTGCCACAGATTCTTGTACAAGTCATTCTGAATTGAGAAAGCCAGTCGGATGACTAGCGAAACGTCTTCAAGAACTACATTTCAAGTCCAGTTGATCTAATTGAATACAACAGATAATGCACCAGATAGTTTATTGTATTGCCGTTAATGTATTTATACACAGTAATCATATCCCCACGAAAGAGCCTTTTCTCCAGCGTACATAATTGTAAGTTTTCCAGTCTCTTCATATTCAAGCTCCCCCAATCCCGTTATTAATTTAGTTGCCATTCTCTGAACCCTTTCCATTTCAAAGATGTCCTTTTTGTACACAGGATTCCAAAATTGCACTGCATATTCCAAATGAGGCCTTACCAATGCTTTGTAAAGAGGGAGAATAACTGCTTGCTACCTTTAAGTTTTTTATCCACCAAAACTCCAAGATCCCTTTCCAACAGGGATTCACTTAACACAGAGCCATTTATAGTAAGCAGCAAGTCCAAAATGCATCACATTTCTCAACATTGAATCTTATCTGCCATGCTGGTTACTACTTATAATGTCAGTCTTTGAAACATACTCTAGAACATGTTCCCTTATTAAACTTTCCAGTATCTTCCCCACCACTGAAGTTAAACTTACAGGCCTGTAATTACCTGGCTGTGAACAACTACCCTTTTTGAATATTGGAATAACATCAGCCTTTTTCCAATCAAGAGGCACACCACCGGACATGAGGGAATCTGCAAAAATAAGAAACAATGGCCTAGATAAAACTAAACTCCCTAAGTACCCGAGGATGTATTTTATCCGGTCCAGGAGATTTATTAATATTAACCTTATTTAGTTCTTTCTGTACCATATCCTCGGTTAACCAAAGTGAACTTGAATCTTGTATACCTTTATTGCTACTATACTCTATGATATCTGTACTTGGATCTTCTATAGTGTATACAGAGGGGAAAAAATTATTCAAGACATTTGCTTTATCGCCATCCTCCGTAACTAACTTATCCCCAATAATTAATGGTGCCACATTCTCAGTCCTCATCTTCTTACTATTATTATCCTTAAAAAAAATGATCGATTTAAAGGGCACTGAATCTTTGCTAAGTCATGTAACTGTAAAATCATTAGCCGTATAAACCAGGTTCTAATCAGAAAACACTTTAGTAGAGGAATATTGACACAAACCACTTCTGGGAATTGACTGAACTATTCACCTAACACTTGTCATAGTATCTGAACACTGTAGTTACTATACACACCAATGACATCATTTTCTCCTTTTCCTCAGTAGGATTTGCATGAGCAGTTCTGAAAGGTTGGAGCCTTTAACACGTGCAGATGTTCATCCCCACACACTTAATGTTTTCTAGACTTTTACATTTAAAATACACCCTGCTTATAATTAGAGATAGCCGAAACTGCTAGGTTTCGTTCCCTTTTTGGGTTTTCGGATCTCAGGGAAATCCCAAAGATCCGAAAATGAACTTAATATCGGGACTTCGGATCGCGTTTTTCAAATTTTTATCGAACGTTCGAGCCTATTTTAGAAAAGCCTTGAACGTTCAATAATCCCCGAAAATAGGATCGGAACTATTTTCGAGTTTCCAATCATATTTTCGTGGATTATCAAACATTTGAGGCTTTTCGAAAATAGCCTTGAACGTTCGATAAAAATCGAAAATGTGCTCCGAGATCCTGAAATCCCAACGAACATTAGGATTTTGGAACTGAGTGGCCCCGTGTCAGATCCAGGTCCGAGTCAGACCCAGATCCCATCTCTAATTATAATACGCATTCACCCGGTGTTAACTGAAACGTGGTAAAGTGTATTGTGTACAGCAGGTTTAGTTATCTCAGTGTTTTTGTTTCTTTTATATAATTTGTTGATTTGACAAATTGTATCCATTAAATCCTCTAACGTGGCCATCTAGTGGAAATATTATTGCAAGCAAAACAGTTGTGTGGAAAATGTTCATTGTGAATAGTATTAAACATACCAAACCAATTTCCAAACTGCATGTGTCATTAGGTTTGTTCGGAAGTACTGGGCAATATAAAGGTATATTTGTAAAAGAAAGGTTAGAGGTGCATCCAAGTACACCTAGTAAACAGCACAGGATATTCTACATGCAAAAAGTGGTAGGTCATGTGATTTATATTCTTTTATTCTTAAACACCACAGAAGACATATTTGGTCATATTTTAAAGTGCCTGGAGAAGGGAGGTAGGATTGGAACTTTCTACCTCCCAATATCATTTCTATCAGAAGCGGAAGCACATTGAATACTACTTCTGCCAGTCTTCCTGAGTGCTTCAGCACTATCTTTAATACAGTAAGACCCAGAGCACTAACCTAGCAGATAGAAAACTTTTTGTGTTGTAGCTCCTCGACTAAACAATATTGGGAAGTAGGAATTATCAATCTTACTTCCCTGTCCCAGGTACTTTTCATTTTTAAAAAGTACATTTTTACAATACAGTTGACCTTTAAAAACATTCAGTGATCAGTAAAGGATGTTTCTATATTCTCAACTGATTTAGGCATCAGAAAGCCTAAGGCTACTTTTTAGTGTGTGTGTAGGGGGGGATTAAAGTTTGGTCTAAATAGAGTTGGATTAATTCTAATCTGGGACAAGGCAGGTCTCGGCATCTTGGTTACAATGTCTCCGGATTCATGACAACAAAGGTTGTAATTCAGTGGAGCTTTAAAGGGCATGTTCATCCCCTACCAAAACTTTTAACCATAGAGGAAGCACCTGTCCACCAACCCTGTATCTGTGATACTTACCTTTCTCCCAAGCACTTTTGAGTCCAGATATCTTACATTGAAGTCTTTCAGTCCCTCGCTGCTCTCTGACACCCCCTTTACAGCTTTATGAGCTCTGTGAAAGCTCGGACAGTCATCATAAGTCATTGGCTGTGAGGCCAACGTCCCTCCCTTGATTGACAGCTACCGCATGGAAGAGCATGGAGAGGGACTGGAGGACTTTAAGGTAAAATAGTGACGATTTACTTTATTCCGTTTTGGCCAAATGAAATGTAATTTCTTAAGCTTGGCCATGAACCCAACAATAAAAACAAACCTATAAGTTCACTATTGTTACTTACACATTCACTGATAGGAATCTCCCTTTTGTTTGGTTAGGAAGAGCTCCAAAGAACACTGGCCACCCCCAAGCTAAATACACAAATATCAGGACACCTAAAATATTTTTTTATAGACATTTCAAACAAAAGGCCAGTGCCAGGTTCTTCTCTTTCCATCCTTTCAAGTAATAACTTGGATGTTACCAATTATAACATGGATTCCTAGGGCTAGGGGACCCTTTTTTGTAACAACATTTCAGTTTTTGACAAAAGAAAAGCCAAGAAACCCTTTATACATTAGATTGATATTATATGCTGATTTAATATGTAGAGATGAAGCATCCTGCAAAAGAAAACTCCAGTACATTCTATAGGTTTCAGCAGAGAGGCAGACAGCAGGACAGCTGCTTAAGGTGGCCGTACACATGTGATTTGTACAGATCACATTGGTATCGCGGTATGGGGATCAGCCAGTCGTGCGGTCATACACGGTACGATCGTATCAGGTCGCTTTACTAAAGTGAAGGGAGACGATAACGACCAAAGGAAATTTTCCGTCTTTCCCGACCGCCCGTAGCAGCGACTGTGGTTGTTCATCGACACTCAGCTCGGTCGGGAAAAGCCCATACACATGAACAATAATAGGTAAATCCCGTTGTTCGTATGTATGGCCACCTTTACTTGTAAGTGATTCACTTTAACTATGTGCAGTTATCTTTGAATTCGCACAGCTGCTTAGAGTCAACATTAGGCGTCCTGCACTTTCACATTCCCTTCCATATTGCCCCAGTTCTTGTTTTCTACTGCAGATAAAGCTTTGAATCCCACCCTGGCTTTTAACACTTTTCTATAATGAGCTCCCGAGTATGGTCAGCAAGCAGCAGGAGAGATAAATGTAGGAAAATGTCTATTGGGTAGAAAATTCCATAACTTCCACTCTAACATGGACTGTGAATACTATTTACTTGTCTTGAAAAATGAATCATTTATCTTCTTACAGTACAGAATGTTTTCTGCACCAGGATTGAGAATAATTTGCATTACATTTGCACAGAATCTGAACAAGGTTATTGGTCTTTAGTATTAATATTCAAATGAAAAGACTGTATACGTACAACTGTCAGCAAACTGGTCATTTAGCAACCAGACTGGAACGTAGCATGTAAGTAACTAAATCACTCCCTCTGGCCTCTTCCCTAATGTCAAATTTAACTTTTAGTTACCCATGCATATGAAGCAGTAGGATTTCAAGTTAAAAAGATAAGTCTGAGTGCACCATCCCCTTTCAATTTCTTATGGCTATGTAATGAAACTGCCAGGGATTAAAAATATAAACTATGCCAAAAAGGCAGGTCAAGAGAAACCCCTATACAGAATCCCTCATTGGAAGCACAAAGCCATGAAAGTTAGGCTGGGTACACAAGGAGGAACTATTTGTCCCGACCCAGCTCTCGCTACGAGTGAGTGCTCGGCCAGAACAAATGTCTGTCGGTCGCGGCAAATTCTTCCACGGCCCAATTTTTGAACGATCGACCTTGCGGTCCCAGACTTATAATTAGTTAAAAAAATAACCTTGCAGTAGGATTTGTATTATGGTGGATATCCAAAGTAATGAAGTCAAGGCTGCATCATTGATATATCTTATAATAATAATAATAATAATTAGTAATGTCTAGAACTATATTTATATCACTACTAATACACAGGCATGGACAATACTCTATCCTGATCACTACTCAGACAGGAGTTATACTTTGACATTAGACAAACTCTATGGAAAATAGTCAGAAGTCCGTACTTTATCAGATAGCTGTGTTTTCCTAAGAATTAAGCAGCCATGTTTACCATCAGCCAAACATTATAATAGCAGCTGCAAAAAGTTATGCAAACACAATTATCTAGATCACTAACAGTGCGTTTGACATAACCAAATAGATGATACTTTAAAAGAAACTAAAAATTATTAAAATTACCTATTCTGCAAAAATATTATTAATATTTATAAATACAACAGTGACTATCACTCTACCACATTAATACAACACTGACTATTCACTCTACCACATTATTACAAGACTGACTATCACTCTACCACATTAATACAACACTAACTATCACTCTAACACATTAATACACACTGACTATCACTCTACCACATTAATACAACACTAACTATCACTCTACCACATTAATACAACACTGACTATCACTCTACCACGTTACTACACCGTTAACTATCCCTCTACCACATTAATACAACACTAACTATCATTCTACCACGTTAATACAACACTGAGTATCACTCTACCACATTAATACAACACTGACTACCACTCTACCACGTTTATACACCATTAACTATCCCTCTACCACATTAATACAAAACTGACTATCACTCCTCCACATTAATACAACACTGACTATCATTCTATCACATTAATACAACACTGACTATCACTCTACACGTTAATACAACACTGAGTATCACTCCTCCACATTAATACAACACTGACTATCATTCTATCACGTTAATACAACACTGACTATCATTCTACCATGTTAATACAACACTGACTATCACTCTACCACGTTAATAAAACACTATCACTCTACCACATTAATACAACACTGACTATCGCTCTACCACGTTAATACAACACTGAGTATCACTCCTCCACATTAATACAACACTGACTATCATTCTATCACATTAATACAACACTGACTATCATTCTACCATGTTAATACAACACTGACTATCGCTCTACCACGTTAATACAACACTATCACTATACCACATTAATACAACACTATCACTCTACCACGTTATTACAACACTGAATATCACTCTACCACATTAATACACCACTGACTATCACTCTACCACATTAATACAGCACTATCACTCTTCCACGTTGATACAAAACTATCACTCCACCACATTAATACAACACTGACTATCAGTCTACCACATTAATTCAACATTATCACTCTACCATGTTAATACAACCCTGACCATCACTGTACCACATTAATGCACCACTGGATATCACTCTGAATACAACACGTTAATACAACAATTACCTGCAGACATTCCCGCAATGCTCCAAATAATCCCCCAACCTTATAACTTTATGACCGATGTTGCAGTAGTAATGTCCATCGTATTATGTTTTTAGGAACATTGCAAGTAAGAACTGCTGAATAGTTAGATGTTTAAGCTGATTAGACAATCATCGAAATGGAACGACTGATTGGCTTTAACATCTAACTAGTGTATGGTCAGCTTAAGGGGCCAATGCAAGAGGTGCAACCAATCAAAAAGGCTAACATCTGTCTGATTACTTCCTGTGCTCATATTGCAATCCGATAACTTTAGCCCAGCCCAATTTGTTCATTTGGTGTCTGTGTAACGTTACTCCATAGTCCCCCTATTCAGATTGCTTTCCCATTATCATCATTGGGTGATAATCCCTACAACACAAAGTACCAAGAGTGGAAAGTTACAGTAAGGGTGTGATCCTGCTGCAATTATTGGAATTTGTTTCTACGCCACAATAAATATAGAATGAGACTTAGCACATTCATTTATATTAACTTGTATAGTAACCGTGTCTACATCTGTATTAAATAAAGTGCAGATGCTTAGAATGTGGGTGTTGCCATTCTGTTTTCTCGTTTGTTTTTCTAATACAAAGTGATGTCGGTTACGATAAGGTCAAACTTTATTTACACAGCCAAAGTCAAGATGGTTTTGGAGTTAACCTGGCACATTGCATCCCAGTTTTGCGTTAATTATTACAGTATTTAAAGGAGCTCTATGAAGAACATTTTGGGAGCTATATATATATATATATGTTTCCTGACACCAGAATCTACATATTCACCCATCCTGGAAAATAAAATGGGAATACATCTGACAAAACAAATTGCAAGAGTAATTGTGACCCAAATATATTGTTTTGCTAGTGAGTTTTAACTATCTTACTATTTCTTTCCTGGTGCAATAATAACAGGTATTAAATAAATAATACTCTTTTAACTAAAAGTTTCCCTTTAATCTTTAGTTGCCTTTGCATTGCTATCTTCCTCATCTCTTTCCTCCTGCAGAGACTGGGCCTCTACTAGCCAGAGGGGAGAGTTGACCAGTCAAGTATCAAGCAGTGAGCGTGACAATCACTTTTTCAAGATGAGTGATTGGCTGGAAGGAAAAGGTGTGAGAAGCCAGAAAGAGAACTAAATTGAGCAGTAAAGCTGCCATGGAGATTCCTAACACATGTAAAAAGATCAGTGTGGGGCAGTACAGCCTCAAACCAACTGAATGAAAGCTGTTGCACTATAATAGTGTATTGGTTACAATGGTGGACACAATCTGATGCATTTTACATTTACAGCAGATAATCTTCATGGCATATATGTAGAGGCAAAGCAATGGGCAGTTTATGAACCGTATTAATGCAAACTGATTTTTTTCACTGAATACAAATGTACAATAAGCTGCCCAATTAACTACTAAAAAGGGTATAGATATCCCACTATTGGAGCCTATACAGAACACACTATATCGGGAACGCCCAACGTTTTTATAGATAAGTGTATGGTCAATGTTTGTACTTTATATGGGATCGGTGTCTGACTGTTTTAGATTGTTAAGGGTCTGTGAATCTGTATCTCATTGATGTTTACTTTAAGGGCTTGAGTGGTTTTTGGGATTCTTAGGGGGGTTGTCCCCTATTTTGAGGTTTTTATATATGTTATTTATCCTTAGCACCACCTGTTCTAGGTTGGCCAGGCTTTGCTCTCCAGTGTAATTTTATATATACCCTACACAACTCCACATGGCACTGTATCACGTCCGCTGATATTAACATGCAGCTATTCATGCTGAAAAATAACCACAAGAGGCAAATCGCTTCAGACAAATTCACTGTTTTTATCATTTGTATCCCAATGAAGTGTTCTGTGCTTAAGATAAACCAATTAACTTTATAGAAGGGCTATATATAAAGATTATAGAAGGGCTATATATAAAGATTATAGAAGGGCTATATATAAACATTATACAAGAGCTATATATAAACATTATAGAAGGGCTATATATAAACATTATAGAAGAGCTATATATAAAGATTATAGAAGGGCTATAAATAAACATTATACAAGAGCTATATATAAAGATTATAGAAGGGCTATAAATAAACATTATAGAATAGCTATATATAAACATTATAGAAGGGCTATAAATAAACATTATAGAAGAGCTATATATAAAGATTATAGAAGAGCTATATATAAACAATATAGAAGGGCTATAAATAAACATTATAGAAGAGCTATATATAACATATAGAAGGGCTATATATAAACATTATAGAAGAGCTATATAAGATAGTATAGAAGATAATACTATATACACCTTAAGAAGAGCTATATATAAAATTATAGAAGCTATATAATACAGATCTAGAAAGGGCTATATATAAAGATTATAGAACGGGATAATAATAACATATAGAATAGCTATAATATAAAATTATAGAAGAGCTATATATAAAGATTATAGAAGGGCTATATATAAAGATTATAGAAGAGCTATATATAAAGATTATAGAAGGAGCTATATATAAAGATTATAGCATATTAGAGACTATATATAACATTATAGAAGGGCTATATATAAAGATTAAATTGAAGGGCTATATATAAGATTATAGAAGGGCTTATATATAAAGATTATAAAGGGCTATAAAAAGATTTAGAAGAGCTATATATAAGATTATAGAAGGGCTATATATAAAGATTAAAGAAGAGCTATATATAAAGATTATAGAAGACTATATATAAAGATTATGAAGAGCTTGCTTGTGAAGGTTCTCATTCATCCAGGTCATGGTATATCTGTTGTATTCAATTAGATCAACTGGACTTGAAATGTAGTTCTTGAAGACGTTTTCGCTAGTCATCACCGACTGGCTTTCCTCAATTCAGAATGACTTGTACAAGAATCTGTGGCAATTAGTACCCTGGAAAATCCCAATTAGCATATCACAGCCAGGTGTTTAGGGTGTATTAGATAGTGGCTAAAGGTGTTATAGGAACGCCCAGAGTAAGGTGTTAAAACAGCATTGTACATGGCAGACAGTTGGTGTCGAACCCCCCACCCTCTATTTAGGCTTGGTTTCTTATTTTCACATAAATGGCCTCCTTAACACCTCTCTTGAACCAGTCACGTTCCTTCGCCAGTATGTTAACATTACAATCTTCAAAGGTATGTCCTTTATCCTTAAGATGCAGATACACGGCTGAGTCCTGACCCGAGGAATTGGCTCTTCGGTGCTGGGCCATACGTTGATGCATTCTGTTTGGTCTCCCCCACTACAAATCAGAGCATTCTTCACTGCACTGCACCGCATATATGATGTCACTTTTCTTGTGTTTTGTATTTGGTCTTTTGGATGTACCAATTGCTGCCTCAGTGTGTTGTTCGGTTTTAAAGCACAGGGATATGATGTTTTTTTGAAAATTCTTCTTTTTCCTGCCTGGGGGCTCATTTATTTCTTTCCCCTTTTTTTTTCTCTTTTTTTTTTCTTTCTTCTCTTCTCTCTCTCCTTTCTTCTTAACTCCTCTTTTTTTTGTTCTCTACTGAGACCCCTGTCTACATTGGGAGCCATGTTCTTCCTCTGCTTGCTTTCCCCTACTGTTGGTATTTGGTTCTTTTTTCCTTCTCTTTTTGAAAGGCCCGTCTGGATATCAGTTTAGGGTCCTCTAGATTCATTTCTTTAGCCTTCGCTCTGTGCTATGGGGATGTTCTCGCTTGTTTGCAGGTTCTGATGACACCCAGTTTGTGATCTAAAGGGTGGTGGGAGTCAAACATCACAGAACAACAGCACAGAAGAGCCAATTCCTCGGGTCAGGACTCAGCCGTGTATCTGCATCTTAAGGATAAAGGACATACCTTTGAAGATTGTAATGTTAACATACTGGCGAAGGAACGTGACTGGTTCAAGAGAGGTGTTAAGGAGGCCATTTATGTGAAAATAAAGAAACCAAGCCTAATAGAGGTGGGGGGGGTTCGACACCAAACTGTCTGCCATGTACAATGCTGTTTTACACACCTTACTCTCTGGGCGTTCCTATAACACCTCTTAGCCACTATCTAATCACACCCTTAACACCTGGCTGTGATATGCTAATTGGGATTTTCCAGGGTACATAATTGCCACAGATTCTTGTACAAGTCATTCTGAATTGAGAAAGCCAGTCGGATGACTAGCGAAACGTCTTCAAGAACTACATTTCAAGTCCAGTTGATCTAATTGAATACAACAGATATAGAAGAGCTATATATAAAGATTATAGAAGGGCTATATATAAAGATTATAGAAGAGCTATATATAAAGATTATAGAAGGGCTATATATAAAGATTATAGAAGGGCTATATATAAAGATTATAGAAGGGCTATAAATAAACATTATAGAAGAGCTGTATATAAAGATTATAGAAGAGCTATATATAAAGATTATAGAAGGGCTATATATAAAGATTATAGAAGAGCTATATATAAAGATTATAGAAGACTATATAAAAGATTAAGAAGCTATTATAAGATTTAGAAGAGCTTATATATAAGATTATAGAAGAGCTATATATAAATTAAGAGCTATATATAAATATAGAGCTATATATATAGAAGAGCTATATATACATTATAGAAGCTATATATAAGATATAGAAGCGCTATATATAAACATTATAGAGAGCTATATATAAACATTATAAAAGAGCTATATATAAACATTATAGAAGAGCTATATATAAAGATTATAGAAGAGCTATATATATAAGATTGTAGAAGAGCTATATATAAACATTATAGAAGGGCTATATAAAAAGATTATAGAAGAGCTATATATAAAGATTATAGAAGAGCTATATATAAACATTATAGAAGAGCTATATATCAACTTTATAGAAGGGATATATATAAACATTATAGAAGGGCTATATATAAAGATTATAGAAGAGCTATATATAAAGATTATAGAAGAGCTATATATAAACATTGTAGAAGAGCTATATATCAACTTTATAGAAGGGATATATATAAACATTATAGAAGAGCTATATATAAACATTGTAGAAGAGCTAGATATAAACTTTATAGAAGGGCTATATATAAACATTATAGAAGAGCTATATATAAACATTATAGAAGGGCTATATATCAAGATTGTAGAAGAGCTAGATATAAACATTATAGAAGGGCTATAAATAAACTTTATAGAATAGCTAGATATAAAGATTATAGAAGAGCTAGATATAAACTTTATAGAAGGGCTATATATAAACATTATAGAAGCGCTATATATAAACATTATAGAAGGGCTATATATCAAGATTGTAGAAGAGCTAGATATAAACATTATGGAAGGGATATAAATAAACTTTATAGAATAGCTAGATATAAAGATTATAGAAGAGCTATATATAAACATTATAGAAGGGCTATATATAAAGATTGTAGAAGAGCTAGATATAAACATTATAGAAGGGCTATAAATAAACTTTATAGAAGCTAGAATATAAGATTATAGAAGAGCTATATATAACATTTAGAAGGGCTATATATAAGATTGTAAGAAGAGCTAGATATAACATTATAGAAGAGCTATATATAAACATTATAGAAGAGCTATATATAAAGATTATAGAAGGGCTATATATAAACATTATAGAAGAGCTATATATAAACATTATAGAAGGGCAATATATAAAGATTGTAGAAGAGCTAGATATAAACATTATAGAAGGGCTATAAATAAACTTTATAGAAGAGCTATATATAAAGATTATAGAAGAGCTATATATAAACATTATAGAAGGGCTATAAATAAACAGTATAGAAGAGCTATATATAAACATTATAGAAGAGCTATATATAAAGATTATAGAAGGGCTATATATAACATTATAGAAGAGCTATATATAAACATTATAGAAGGGCTATATTAAAGATGTAAGAGTCTATATATACATTAAAGGTTATAAATAAACTTATAGAAGAGCTATATATAAAGATTATAGAAGGGTTATAAATAAACATTGTAGAAGAGCTAATATTAAACATTATAGAAGGGTTATAATAAATTATAGAAAGCTATATTAAACATTATAGAAGGGCTATATATAAACTTATAGAAGAGCTATATAATAAACATTATAGAAGGGCTATATATAAACATTTATAGAAGGGCTATATATAAAGATTGTAGAAGAGCGGATATAACATTATGAAGGGCTATAAATAAACATTATAGAAGAGCTATATATAAACATTATAGAAGAGCTATATATAAAGATTATAGAAGAGCTATATATAAAGATTATAGAAGAGCTATATATAAACATTATAGAAGAGCTATATATAAAGATTATAGAAGAGCTATATATAACATTATAGATGGCTATATATAAAGATTGTAGAAGAGCTAGATATAAACATATAGAAGAGCTATAATAACTTTAGAAGAGTATATACAGTATATATAAGTTTCCAAAAGTTCGGGTCCGGTTTTAAACAGCTGATCGCGTGTATGTTTCCTTCATACATGCTATCACCGTTTAAAATGGCTGGTCACCTGTACAGATTGTGGAGGTGTGCTGCTTTGAAGATGCTACTTGAGGGAGTCAGGGAGCAGGCCCGGCCCCAATCTCGTGGGGAGAGATAGATATAACATTACTGTCCTATACTTCTCATGTCGTCATATCTGCTAATTTATGGTCCCCTAAAATTGTCAGAAGTGCCGAGACACATCACACAGCCTCATCTATAGTATGGTTATAAAAATTGTCCTGTAAATATGTTGTATACCTCTAATGAAAGAAATATGTATTGACTGGGAGTTCTAGTTGTCTGGTAAATCAAATTTACCATACTGTGGGAAGTCATATATAATGACTGAATTCCAGTATCCTGTAATCAGAATGTACCATACTGTATGGAAGTCATATATATGACTGGGAGTTCCAGTGTCCTATATCGTATGTACCATACTGTATGGAAATCATATATATGGACTGGGAGTCCCCGTGTCCTGTAATAAGAATGTACCATAATGTATGGAAAGTCATAATATGACTGGGGAGTTCCAGTGTCCTGTAATCAGAATTTACCATACTGTATGAAATATAGATATCAACCAACACCGGGCACACCAGTCTTAGGTGCAAAGTCAAATTTATTGTGACTTTCGGTCTCACATGCGGTCCCTTCTTCAGACAAACATTTATGTTTGTCTGAAGAAGGGACGCATGTGATCCCGAAACGTCACAATAATTTGACTTTGCACCTAAGACTGGTGTGCCCGTGTGATTATCTATATTGCATATATGGACTGTTGGCTACAGTAACTGGAGCACCAGCATGTAAACATTTGCATGCGTGCTGATATAACTGGTTGAGGAGTGCAGGGTCCGATCCTACAACATGTGTATACTGTATGAAAAGTCTATATAATGACTGGGAGTTCCAGTATCCTGTAATCAGAATGTAACCATACTGTATGGAAGTCATATATATTGACTGGAAGTTCCCCCGTGTCCTGTATTCAGAATGTACCATTCTGTAAGAAAGTCATGTGTATTGACTAGGAGTTCCAGTGTCCTGTAATCAGAATGTTCCATACGATGGAAGTCATGTGTATTGACTGGAGTTCCGTATCCTGTAATCAGAATGACCATACTGTATGAAAATCATGTGTATTGACTGGGAGTTCCATATCCTGTAATCGAATTACCATACTGTATGGAAAGTCTAATAAATCTGGGAGTTCCAGTGTCTTGTAATCAGAATGTACCATATGTTGTTGAAAAGTCATATATAATGACTGGGAGTTCCGTGTCCTGTAATCAGAATGTACCATTCTGTATGGAAAGTCATGTGTATTGACTGGGAGTTCCAGTGTCCTGTATCAGAATGTAACCAACTGTATGGAAAGTCATGTGTATTGAGTGGGAGTTCCAGTATCCTGTACCAGAATGCACCAACTGTATGGAAAGTCATGTGTATGGACTGGGAGTTCCAGTATCCTGTAAACAGAATGTACCATACTGTATGGAAAGTCATTATATGACTGGGAGTTCCAGTGTCCCGTATCACAGAATGTACCATACTGTATGGAAAGTCATATTATATTGACTGGGAGTTCCAGTGTCCGTAATCAAAATGTACCATACTGTATGGAAAGTCATGTGATTGACTGGGAGTTCCAGTATCCTGTAATACAGTATCAGAATGTACCATACTGTATGGAAGTCAGGGTGTATGACTGGGAGTTCCAGTGTCCTGTATCAAAATGAATGTACTAACTGTATGGAAAGTCATGTGTTATGACTGGGGAGTTCCAGTTATCTCTGTAATCAGAAGATTACCATACTGTATGAAAGAAAGTCATGTGTATTGACTGGGAGTTCCAGTATCCTGTACCGTATCAGAATGTACCCTTCTGTATGGAAAGTCATGTGTATTGACTGGGAGTTTCCGTGTCCTCCTGTAATCAGAATGTACCATTCTGTATGGAAAGTCATGTGTATTGACTGGGAGTTCCAGTTCCTGTAATCAGAAGTAAAAAAAACCATACTGTATGTGAAAGTCATTGTTATGACTGGGAGTTCCAGTGATCCTGTAATCAGAATGACCATACTGTATGGAAAGTTCATGTGTATTGACTGGGATTTTCCAGTATCCTGTAATCAGAATGTACCAAACTGTATGAAAAGTCTGTATATTGACTGGAGTTCCAGTTCCTGTATACAGAATGTACATGACTGTTGGAAAGTCATATATATTGACTGGGATTCCAGTATCCTGTAATCAGAAACGAATGTACCATACTGTATGGAAAGTCATGTGTATGACTGGGAGTTCAGTATCCTGTAAACAGAATGTACCACCATACTGTATGGAAAGTCATATATATGACTGGAGTTCCAGTCCTGTAATCAAATGTACCATCTGTATGAAAAGTCATATATAGACTGGGAGTTCCAGTGTCCTTGTAATCAAAATGTTACCATAACTGTACATGGAAAGTCATGTGTATTATTATAGAAGAGCTATATATAAAGATTATAGAAGAGCTATATATAAACAATATAGAAGGGCTATAAATAAACATTATAGAAGAGCTATATATAAACATAGAAGGGCTATATATAAACATTATAGAAGAGCTACATATAAAGATTATAGAAGAGATATATATAAACCTTATAGAAGGGCTATATATAAAGATTATAGAAGAGCTATATATAAAGATTATAGAAGGGCTATATATAAAGATTATAGAAGAGCTATATATAGAAATATATTATTAGAAGGGCTATATATAAAGATTATGAAGGGCTATATATAAAGATTATAGAAGGGCATATATAAAGATTATAGAAGGGCTATATATAAAGATTATAGAAGAGCTATATATAAAGATTATAGAAGGGCTATATATAAAGATTAAAGAAGAGCTATATATAAAGATTATAGAAGAGCTATATATAAAGATTATAGAAGAGCTATGCTTGTGAAGGTTCTCCATTCATAGGTCATGTGTATATGTTGTATTCAATTAGATCAACTGGACTTGAAATGTAGTTCTTGAAGAAGTTTCGCTAGTCATCCGACTGGCTTTCTCAATTCAGAATGACTTGTACAAGAATCTGTGGCAATTATGTACCTGGAAAATCCCAATTAGCATATCACACGCCAGGTGTTAAGGGTGTGATTAGATAGTGGCTAAGAGGTGTTATAGGAACGCCCAGAGTAAGGTGTTAAAACAGCATTGTACATGGCAGACAGTTGGTGTCGAACCCCCCACCTCTATTTAGGCTTGGTTCTTTATTTCACATAAATGGCCTCCTTAACACCTCTCTTGAACCAGTTCACGTTCCTTCGCCAGTATATTAACATTACAATCTTCAAAGGTATGTCCTTTATCCTTAAGATGCAGATACACGGCTGAGTCCTGACCCGAGGAATTGGCTCTTCTGTGCTGGGCCATACGTTGATGCAGTTGCTGTTTGGTCTCCCCCACATACAAATCAGAGCATTCTTCACTGCACTGCACCGCATATATGATGTCACTCTTCACTGCACTGCACTGCATATATGATGTCGCTTTTCTTGTGTTTAGGTATTGGGTCTTTCGGATGTACCAATTGCTGCCTCAGTGTGTTGTTTTCTTGTTTTTCTGTCTATTTCTTTCTTGTTTTTTTTCTCTATTTCGCTATTTTTTTTTTTTCTTTTTTTTTTCTCTCTCTTCTTTCTGTCTTCTATTCTTTTTTTTCTTCTTATTTTTCTGGTTTTTTTTTTCTTCTTCCTTTCTTTTTCTTTAATTTTCTTATTTCTTTTTTTTTGGGGTTTTCTTTTTTCTTCTGTACTTTGTCTTCTTTTTTTCTTTGTGTTTTTTTCTACCTTCTTATATCTGTTTCTTTCTTTTTTCTGTTTTTTTTTTTTTCTTTCTGTTTTCGAACTTCCGAATTTTAACTGAGTTTCAAAGTTCTATACGGACAGAACTTATGAACTTTTTTGTATTTATATATTGTCGTGTTCACATCATTTATATACATGTATAAACTCTATTATTTATATATTGAGTAAACTTTGTTATTATGGCATCTTAGTTAACATCTGTTTATGTATTGTCGGTAGACTCGTTAATGTATATGTCGTTTCCATAAGCAAATGTCATATCTCTACTTGTATCTTACGCGATGCTGAGCTCTACATTGTATAGAAATTTATGGTTTGTACACATTAATTTATGGTTAAACAATAGTTTTACATTGTTAGGAGTGGAAAATATCAATTATGCCAAGGGCAACAAAAGCCCTGGAATTAGCCATTGCTTGCACCCCTGTTAGGATTCTTTATATTCTAAAGCAAATTCACTAGTATATCTCCAGGCAGTATAAGGTCATTATTGGCTGTGTGATAAGAAGTGAGTACTAATAACCATTTCACCTCTCCTATTTTCCTTTGCTCCATACTTAGACAAAGCTTTGACAGGAACCTTGAGTATCAGCATCACTCAATTGAGACCAGTAAGTCAAAACACCTGCCGGAATAGGTTTCTTCTGTGAACTGTGCCAGAGTTTTTCTGACAAGCTGTGTAAAAGCAGCACACAATCTGCTAATGCTCATTCCCAAGTCACTTTTCCCCAAGCCCAGAGCTTCAACCAGCCAACTGTGAACGGTCTGCGATTTGGATTTTTAAACAAAAAAGACACAACAAATTGCACATCGGTTATTCCAGTATTATGTCAGGGTGTTTTCATTTTGCATTTGTTTAATTTTTGTTTTATTCATTATTTTATTGACAGTTTCCTTTTCAGGTTGTTTACTTAATGTTATTATATTTGTTGTGTACAATGATTAAATAGGTGTTGCTCTATGAATGTGATTTTGTCTGTGCTCACGTTTTCAACAGTGTCCCTCCGGTCTTACTATGGAAGTGGACTTATTAAGGTAAAGGCATTTGGGCGTTTTTAAAAATCCTCACATACATATTAAAATAGATCTGTGCTGATATATAGATCTAAGATTCTAGCAGGTAACAGACTTGGTTGTAGCAAACAATGTCCGACAGCAACAGCTTCAAGTAGCAAAGGTATTGACTGTAAAAGAGGGGTAGAGATGCAAGTAGTAACTGACAGTATTAAGCAGATAAAGATAAACGCATGCCCGTGAGTTGTAAAGAATTGACAAGGTGTCCGTCCTGCATTATAAACGTCAGTCAGTGTAAAAGTGGGGAGAGAGGAAAGGGGGGGGTGCGACACTGTTCGTTTCTTTCCTACCTGAACAGAAACAGTATTATTTAGGATCTTATATAAAATTATATTATATAAAAAAATGAAAGTACCTGGGGCAGGGAGGTCGGATGATTATTTCCTGACTTCACATATAATTTTCGTTGAGGAGCTATAGTTCCAACAGTTTTGTGATTTGCCCAGGTTAGTCCTGGCCGGCGGATTAGAACCTAACTAAATACTAAAACTATTCCGTTATTGAAGATAGTGCTGAAGCCAGAGTAAAAAAAGGACGGCAGAATCAGTTTCCTTTGGGCATGGACTCTCACAGAAACAATATTGAGAGGAGAAATAACCGTCTATATCCTGTCCCAAGTACTTTTCAGTTCGACACCAACTGTCTGCCTTGCTACAATGCTGTTTAACACCTTACAATGGGCGTTCCTATAACACCTCTTAGCCACTATCCAATCACACCTTAACACCTGCGCTGTGATATGCTAATTGGGATTTTCCAGCGGTACATAATTGCCACGATTCTTGTATACAAGTTCCATTCTGGAATTGAGGAAAGCCAGTGGAGACTAGCGAAAGTCTTCACGACTACATTTCAAGTCCAGTTGATCTAATTGAATACAACAGATAAATGGCCACCAGATAGTTATTGTATTGCCCGTTAATGTATTTATACACAGTCATCATTACCCAAGAAAGAGCCTTTTCCAGAGTAACATAATTGAAGTTTTCCAGTCTCTTCATATCAAGCTCCCCATCCGTTATAATTAGTTGCCTTCTCTGAACCCTTTCCATTTCAAAGATGTCCTTTTTGTACACAGGATTCCAAATTGCACTGCATATTCCAAATGAGGGCCCGGACCAGCTTGTAAAGAGGGGAGAATATGCTTGATACCTTAAGTTTTTTATCCACAAAAAACTCCAAGATCCTTTCCAACAGGGATTCACTTAACACAGAGCCATTATAAGTAAGCAGCAAGGTCCAAAATGCATCACCATTTCTCAACATGAATTTATTGCCAGTGGATGGGTACTACTTATAATGTCAGTCTTTGAAAACCTACTCTAGAACAGTTCCCTTATTAACTTTCAGTATCGTTCCCCAAACCACTGAAAGGTTAAAACTTACAGGCCTGTAAACCTGGCTGTGAACAACTACCCTTTTTGAATATGGAAAGAACATCAGCCTTTTTCCAATCAAGAAGGCCACACCACCGGACATGAGGGAAATCTTGCAAAAATAAGAAAAACAATGGCCTAGATAAAACTAAACTCCCTAAGTACCGAGATGTATTTTATCCGGTCCAGGAGATTTATTAATATTACCTTAGTTGTTCTTTCTGTACATATCCTCGGAGTAACCAAAGTGACGTGAATCTTGATATCCCTTTATTGCTACTATACTCTATGATATCTGTACTTGGATCTTCTATTTGTTTTTAGTGTCTACAGAGAGGGAAAATATTCAACGGACTTTGCTTATCGCCATCATCCGTAACTAACTTATCCCCAATAATTAATGGTGCCACATTCTCAGTCCTAATCTTCTTACTATTATTATCCTAAAAAAATGATCGATTTAAGGGCACTGAATCTTTGACTCAAGTCAGTAACTGTTAAAATCATTAGCCGTTATAAACCAGGTTCAATCAGAAAACACTTTAGTAGAGGAATATTGACACAACCAACAACCACTCTGGGAATTGACTGAACTATTCACCTAACACTTGTCATAGTATCTGAACACTGTAGTTTTACTATTACACACCAATGAAATCATTTTCTCCTTTCCTCAGTAGGATTGAGATGGAGCAGTTCTGAAAAGGTTGGAGCCTTGAACACGTGCAGAGTTCATCCCCACACACTTAATGTGTTCTAGACTTTTACATTTACAAATACACCCTGCTTATACTTAGAGATAGCCTGAAACTGCTAGTTCGTTCCCTTTGGGGGTTTTGATCCGGGAAATCCCAAAGATCCGAAAATGAAACTTAATATCGGCGGGACTCGGATCGCGTTTTTCAAATTTTTATCGAACGTTGAGCCTATTTTAGAAAAAGCCTTGAACGTTCATAATCCCCGAAAATTAGGTCGGAACTATTTTGAGGTTTCCAATCTATTTTAGTGGATTATCAAACATTTGAGGCTTTTCGAAAAATAGCCTGAACGTTCGATAAAAATCGAAAATGTTGCTCCGAGATCCTGAAAATCCAACGAAATTAGATTTTGGACTGAGTGGCCCCGTGTCAGATCCAGGTCCGAGTTCAGACCCGACCCATCTCGAATTTAATAGCATTTCACCCGGTTTGTTGGTGTTAAACGAACCGTGGTTAAGTGTATTGTGTAAGCAGTTTAGTTATCTCGGTTTTGTTTCTTTATATAATTTGGTTGATTTGAAAATGTATCCATTAAATCCTAACGTGGCCATCTAGTGAAATATTATTGCAAGCAAAACAGTTGTGTGGAAAATTTCATTGTGAATATATTAAAACATTACCAAAACCCCAATTTCCAAAACTGAGGTCATTAGGTTGTTCGGAAAGTAGTAATGGGCAATAAAAAGGTATATTTGTAAAAGAAAGGTTAGAGGTGCATCCAAGTACACCTAGTAGTAAAACATGCACAGGATATTCTACAGCAAAAAGTGGTTAGGTCATGTGATTTATATTCTTTATTCTTCAACACACCACAGAAGACATATTTGGTCATATTTTAAAGTGCCTGGAGAAGGGAGGTAGGATTGGAACTTTTCTACTCCCAATATCATTCGATCAGAAGCGGGAAGCACATGGCATACTACTTTGCCAGGCTTCCTGAGTGCTTCAGCACTATATTTATACTAAGACCAAGAGCACTAAAACCCTAGCAGATAGAAAACTTTTTGTGTTGTAGCTCCTCGACTAACTTCTCAAAACAATATGGGAAGGAGGAATTATCAATCTACTTCCCTTGTCCCAGGTACCTTTTCATTGTTAAAAAAGTACATTTTACAATACAGTTTGACCTTTTAAAAACCATTCAGTGATCAGTAAAGGATGTTTTCTATATTCTCAAACGATTTAGGCATCAGAAAGCCTAAGCACTTTTTAGTGGTGTGTAGGGGGGGATTAACGTTTGGTCTAAATAGAGTTGGATAATCATAATCTGGGACAAGGCAGGTTCCGGCATCCTTGGTTACAATGTCTCCGGATTCATGAAAACAAAGTGGTAATTCAGTGGAGCTTTAAAGGGCATGTTCATCCCTACCAAACTTTAACCATAGAGGAAGCACCTGTCACCAACCCTGTATCTGTGATACTTCCCTTTCGCCCAAGCACTTTGAGTCAGATCTTACATTGAAGTCTTTCAGTCCCTCGATGCTCTCGGACCACCCCCTTACAGCTTTAGAGCTCTGTGAAAGCTGACAGTCATCATAAGTCATTGGCTGTGAGGCCAACGGTCCCTCCCTGATTGACAGCTACCCCGCATGGAGAGAGGGAGAGGGACTGGAGGACGGTTAAGGTAAATAGGTGACGATTACTTTATTCCGTTTTGCCAAATGAAATGTAATTTCTAAGATTGGCCATGACCCAACTAATAAAAACAAACTAGAAGTTCACTATTGTTACTTAAACATTTCACTGATAGGAATCTCCCTTTTGTTTGGTTAGGAAGAGCTCCCAAAGAACACTGCGCCACCCCCAAGCTAAATAACAAATATCAGGGACACCAAAATATTTTTTTATAGACATTTCAAAAAAAGGCCAGGGCCAGGTTCTTCTCCTTCCACCTTTCAAGTAATTAATTGGTGTTACCAATTATACATGGATTCCTTAGGGCTAGGGGACCCTTTTTTTGAAACAAACATTTCAGTTTTTGACAAAAGAAAAAGCCAAGAACCCTTTATACATTAGCTTGGATATATATGCTGATTAACTATGTGAGAGATGAAGAATCCTGCAAAAGAAAACTCCAGTACTGCTATAGGTTTCAGCCGAGAGGCAGACAGCAGGGACAGCTGCTTAGGTGCGTACCAAATGTGCTTTTGTCAGATCCATTGGATCGCGGTATGGGGAATCAGCAGTCGTGCGGTCATACCAACGGTACGATCGTATCAGTTCGCTTTCTAAGTGAAGGGAGACGATAACGTCCAAGGAAATTTTCCGTCTTTCCCGACCGCCCGTAGCAGCGGATGGCGTTGTTCATAGGACACTCAGCTCGGTCGGGAAAAGCCCAACAAATGAAAACAATAATAGGTAAACCGTTGTTCTAGGTATGGCCCACCTGTACTTGTAAAGTGATTCACTGTAAATATGTGCTGCAGTGTATCTTTGAATTCGCCACAGCTGCTTAGAGTAACAAGGCGTCTGCACTTTACATTCCCTTCCATATTGCCCCAGTTCTTGTTTTCACTGCCCGATAAAGCTTTGAATCCACCTTGGCTGTTAAACACTTTTCATAATGAGGCTCACCGGAGATGGTCAGCACGCCGCAGGAGGATAAATGTAGGAAAATGTCTATGGGTAGAAAATTCCATAAGTTCCACTCTAAATTTTGTTTTTTTTTTTGGACTGTGAATATATGTACTTGTCTTGAAAAATGAATCATATCTGCTTACAGTACCGAATGTTTTCTGCACAGGATTGAGAATTTAATAAATTTGCATTACATTTGCACAGAATATGAACAAGTTATTGGTCTTAGTATTAAAATTCAAATGAAAAAAGACTGTATACGTACAAATGTCAGCAAACTGGTCATGTTAGCAACCAGGACTGGCAAAGGAGCATGTAAGTAACTAAATCACTTCCCTTCTTGGCCTCTTCCCTAATGTCAAATTTAACTTTTAGTTACCCATGCATATGAAGCAGTAGGATTTCAAGTTAAAAGATAAGTCGGAGTGCACCATCCCCTTTCAATTTCTTATGGCTAGTAATGAAAACTGCCAGGGATTAAAATATAACTATGCCAAAAAAAGGAAGGTGCAGAGAAACCCCTATACAGAATCCCATTGGAAGCACAAAGCATGAATGGAAAGTTAGGCTGGGTACAACAAGGAGGAACTATTTGTTCCGACCCAGCTCTCGATACGAGGAAGTGCTCGCCAGAACAAATGTCTGTCGGTCGCGGCAAATTCTTCCACGTCCCAATTTTGATCGATCGACCTGCGGTCCAAAAACCATTATAATTAGTTAAAAAATAACCTTGCAGTAGGATTTGTATTATGGTGGAATCCAAAGAATTGAAGTCACGGCTGCATCATTGAATATCTTATAATAATAATAATAATAATTAGTAATGTCTAGAACTATATTTATAGCCACTACTAATAAACAGGCATGGACAATTACGCTATCCTGATCACTACTCAGACAGGAGTAACTTTGACTTAGACCAAAACCTATGGAAAATAGTCAGAAGTCAGTTACTTTATCAGAGAGCTGTGTTTTCCTAATAATTAAGCAGCCAGTTTACAATCAGCCAAACATTATTAAAGCAGCTGCACAAAGTATGCAAACACAATTATATAGATTCAATACAGTGCGTGACATAACCAAATAGATTGATCTTAAAAGAAACTAAAAAATTATTAAATTTACCTATTCTCAAAATATTATTAATATATTATAAATACAACAGTGACTTATCACCGACCACATAATACAACACTGACATACTCTACCACATTAATACAACAGTGACTATCACTCTACACTTAATAACAAACACGGACTATCACTCTACCAAATTAATACAAAACTGACTATGACTCTAACCACATTAATACAACACTGACCATCACTCTACCACATTATTACAAGGCACGGACTATCACTCTACCACATTATTACAACACTACACTATCACTCACCACTTAATACAACACTGACTATCACTCTACCACATTAAGACAACACTAAATATTCACTCTACCACATTAATACAACACTGACTATCACTCTACCACGTTAATACACCGTTAAAATAGCCTCACCACATTAATACAACACTAACTATCCTTCTACACGTAAACAACACTGAGATAATCTACCACATTAAACAACACTGACTACCACGCTACAACGTTTATACACCATTAACTATCCCTCACCACATTAATACAAAAACTGACTATCAACCCTCACATTAATACAACATCGGACTATCATTGTGTTTTCTATCACATTATACAACATCTGACTATCACCTACCACGTTAATACAACACTGAGTATCACTCCTCCACAATTAATAAAAACACACTGACTATCATTAGAGCACGTTAATACAAACACTGGACATCATCTACAATGTTATACAACACTGAATATCCACTCTACCACAGTTAATAAACACTATCACTATACCACATAATACAACACTGACATCGCTATACCACGTTAATTTACAACACTGAGTATCACTCCTCCACCTTAATAACAACACTGACTATCATTCTATCCCAATAACAACACTGACATCCATTCTAACCTGTTAATACAACACTGGTATCCACTCTTAAACGTGTAATAAAAAAAACACTAGCACTCACCACATTAAACAACATGACTACGCTCTACACGTTAATACAACACTATCACTATAACACATTAATCCAAACACTATCACTCTAACCAGTTATTACCACTGAATATCACTCTACCAATTAATACACCACTGACTACACTTCTACCACATTAATTACAGCACTATCACTCTTCCACGTTGATACAAAAACTATCACTCCACCACATTAATACAACACTGACTATAGTATACCACATTAATTCAACATTATCACTCTACATGTCTAATACAACCCTGACCATCACGGATACCACATTTAATGCACCACTGGATATCACTATGAATACACACGTTAATACAACAATTACCGCAGGGACATTCCCGCAATGCCTCAAATAATCCCCCAACCTTATAACTTATGACCGATGTGCAGTAGTAATGTTCCATCGTATATGTGTTTAGGACATTGCAAGTAGAACTGCTGAATAGTAGATGTTTAGCGATTAGCAATCATCGAAATGGAACGACTGCTGATTGGCTTTAACATCTAAAGTGTATGGTCAGCTTAAGGGCCAATGCCTACCTAAGAGGTGCAACCAATAAAAAAGATACACATTGTCTGATTACTTCCTGTGCTCAATTGCAATCCGATAACTTTAGCCCAGCCCAATTTGTTCATTTGGTGTCTGTGTAACGTTACTCCATAGTCCCCTTCTCAGATTCTTTCCAATATCATCATTGGGTGATAATCCCTACAACACAAAGTACCAGGTGGAAATTTACAGGTAAGGGTGTGACCTGCTGCAATTTGGAATTGTTTCTAAGCCAACAATAAATATAGAATGAGAATTAGCACCATTCATTTATATAACTGTATTAGTAACCGTGTCTACATCTGTATTAAATAAAGTGCAGATGCTTAGAATGTGGGTGTTGCCATTCGGTTTTCTCGTTTGTTTTTATAATTACAAAGTGATGTCGTACGATAAGGTCAAACTTTTATTACCACAGCCCAAAGTCAAGATGGTTTGGAGTAACTGGCACATTGCATCCCAGGTTTGCGGTTTTAATTATTACAGTATTTTAAAGGAGCTCTATTGAAGAACGTTTGGGAGCTATATATATTATATATAGTTTCCTGACACCAGAATCTACTATCAACCATCCTGGAAAATAAAATGGAAACATCTGACAAAACAAATTGCAAGGAGTAATTGGACCCAAATAATGTTTTGATAGTGGTTTTAAATATCTACTAGTTTCTTTCTGGGTGCAATAATTAAACAGGTATAAAGAAATAATACTCTTTTAACTAAAAGTTTCCCTTTAATCTTTAGTTGCATTTGCATTGCTTATCTTCCCATCTCTTTCCTCCTGGCAGAGACTGGGCCTCTACTAGCCAGAGGGGAGAGTTGACCAGTTCAAGTATCAAGCAGTGAGCGTGACAATCACTTTTTCAAGATGAGTGATTGCTGGAAGGAAAAGGTCTATTGTGAGAAGCCGAAAGAGAACTAAAATTGAGCAGTAAAAGTGCCATGGAGATTCCTAACACAGGTAAAAAGATCAGTGATGGGGGCACAGTACAGCCTCAAACCAACTGAATGAAAGCGTTTGCACTATAATATGTATTGGTTACAATGGTGACACAATTGATATTTTACATTTACAAGCAGATAATCTTCATGGCATAATGTAGAGGCAAAGCAATGGGCAGTTTATGAACCGTATTAAATGCAAACTGATTTTTTTTCAACTGAATACAATGTACAATAAGCTGCCCCAATTAACTACTAAAAAGGGTATGATTATACCATATTGGAGCCATACAGAGAACACACTATATCGGAACGCCCAACGTTTTTATAGATAAGTGTATGGTCAATGTTTGTACATATGGGATCGGTTTCTGGTGACTGTTTTAGATTGGTTAAGGGTCTGTTGAATCTGTATCTCATATGATGTTTACTTTAGGGCTTGAGTGGTTTTTGGGATTCTAGGGGGGTGTCATTATTTTGAGGTTTTTATATATGTGATTTATCCTTAGCACCACCATGTTCTAGGTTGGCCAGGCTTGCTCTCCAGTGTAATTGTAAATTTTATATATACCACTACACAACTCCACCATGGCACTGTATCACGTCCGCTGATATTAAATGCAGATTCTTGAAAAATAAACCACAAGAGGCAAATCGCTCAAGACCAAATTCACTTTTTTATTCCTGTATCCCCAGAAGTGTTCTGTGCTAAGGAGATAAACCAATTAACTTTATAGAAGGGCTATATATAAAGATTATAGAAGGGACTAATATAAAGCTTATAGAAGGGTATTATAAACATATACAAGAGCTATATATACACAGTATAGAAGGGCTATATATAAACATTATAGAAAGAGTAATAGTAAAGATTATAGAAGGGCTATAAATAAAACCTTATACAAGAGCTATATATAAAGATTATAGAGGGCTCTAATAACATTATAGAATAGCTATATATAAACTTATAGAAAGGGCTATAAAATAAACCATTTATAGAAAGAGCTATATATAAAGATTATAGAGAGCTATATATAAAAATATAGAAGGGTATAAACTAAACATTATGAAGAGCTATATACTAAACAAATAGAAGGGGCTATATATAAACATTATAGAAGAGCTAATATAAAGATTATAGAAAGAGATATATATAAACCGCTAGGAAGGGCCTATATCAAAGATTATAGAAGAGCATATAAAAGATTAAGAATGGCTATATATATAAAGATTATCGAAGGGATATAAATAACATTATAGAAGAGCTATATTAAACATTTCTAAAGAGCTATATAAAAGATTGAATAGAAGGGCTTATATATAACGATTATAGAAGAGCTCTATATAAAGATTATCGAAGGGCTATATATAAAGATGATATAGAAGAGCTATATAGAAAACATTATAGAAGGCTCCTATATATTTAAAGTTATTGAAGGGCTATATATAAAAGATTATAGAAGGGCTTATATAAAGATTATAGAAGGGGCTATATATAAAGATTATAGAAGAGCTATATATAACGATTATAGAAGGGCTATATATAAAGATTAAAGAAGAGCTTAATAAAGATTATAGAAGAGCTATTATATAAAGATTTATAGAAGAGCTATGGCTTGGAAGGTCTCATTCATCCGGTATGGTATATCTGTTGCTATTAAATTAGATCAACTGGACTTGATGTAGTTCTTGAAGACAGGTTTAGCGAGTCATCCGACTGGCTTTCTCAATTAGAAGGACTTGTACAAGAATCTGTGGCAATTATGTACCATGGAAAATCCCATTAGAATTTAGCACAGCCAGGGTTAAAGGGGTGATAGATAGTGGCTAGAGGTGTTATAGGAACGGCCCAGGAGTAACGTGTTAAACACAATTGTACATGGAGACAGTGGTGTGAACCCCCCAAACTCTATTTAGGGCTTGGTTCTTTATTTTCACATAAATGGCCTCCTTAACAACCTCCTTGAACCAGTCACGTTCCTTCGCCAGTTATGTTAACATTACCAATCTTCAAAGGTATGTCCTTATCCTTAAGACTCAGAAAACGGCTGAGTCCGGACCCGAGGAATTGGCTCTTCTGTGCTGGGCCATACGTGTGATGCAGTTGCTGTTTGTCTCCCCACATACAAATCAGAGCATTCTTCACTGCACGCCACCGCATATATGATGGCACTTTCTTGTGTTGGTATTGGGTCTTTTGGGATGTACCAATTGCTGCCTCAGGTGTTGTTCGGTTTTTTAAAGCAGACAGGGTTATGATGTTTTTGAAAATTCTTCTTAATTTTCGGAGACCCTGCTTACATATGGAGACCATGTCTTTCCTCCTGTTTGCTTTCCCCTTCACTGTTAGGTATTTGTGTTCTTTCTTTCCTTCTGCTTCTTTGACCAAAGGCCCGTCTGGATATCAAAAAGTTTGAAGGGCTCCTCTGAGATGTTTCATTTCTTTAGCACTTCGCCTCTGTGCTAGTGGGGATGTTCTCGGCTCTGTGTTGCAGGGTTCTGATGACACCCAGTTTGTTCTAAAAGGGTGGTGGGGAGTCAAAACATCACAGAAAAACAGGCACAGAAGAGCCAATTCCTGGGTCATGACTCAGCCGGTATCTGCATCTTAAGGATAAAGGACATACCTTTGAAGATTAAGTTACATACGGCGAAGAACGTGATGGTTCAAAGAGAGGGTTAAGGAGCCATTTATTTTTTTTTTTTTTTTTTGTGAAAATAAAGAAACCACGCATAAAATAGAGGTGGGGGGGTTCGACAAACTGCTGCCATGTACAATGCTGTTTTAACACCTTACTCTGGGCGTTCCTATAACACCTCTTAGCCACATCTAATCACCACCGCGTAACACCTGGCTGTGAAGGCTAATTGGCTTTTCCAGGGTACATAATTGCAAAGTTCGCTGTACAAGTCATTCTGAATTGAGCAAGCCAGTCGATATGACTAGCGAAACTTTCAAGAACTACATTTCAAGTCCAGTTGATGCGTAATTGAATACAACAGACATAGAAGAGCTATATATAAAGATATAGACGGGCCTATATATAAAGATTATAGAGAGCTATATATAAAGATTATAGAAGGTATATAGAAAGATTATAGAAGGGCTAATATAAAAGATTATTAGAAGGGCTATAAATTAAACATTATAGAAGAGCTGTGTAGATAAAAAGATTTAGAAGAGCCTATTATGATAAAGATATAGAAGGGTATATTATATAAAGATATAGAGAGATATATATAAAGGTTATAGACAGAAGCTAGATATGAAAGATTATAGAAGACTATATATAAAGATATAGAAGAGCGATATATAAGATTATAGCAGAGGCTATTATAAAGATTATAGAAGAGATATATATAAGATTATAAAAGAGCATATATAAATATGATAGAAGAAAAGCTATAGTAAAACATTATAGAAGAGCTATATATAAAGATTATAGCAGAGCAATATAAACATTATAGAAGAGGCTAATAGAAACTTATAAAAAGAGCGATATATAAAAACATTTATAGAAGAGCTACTTAAAGATTATAGAAGAGCATATTATAAAGATTGTAGAAGAGCTATATATAACATATAGAAGGGCTATATAAAACGATATAGAAAGAGCCTATATATAAAGATTATAGAAGAGCTAATATAAACATTATAGAAGAGCTATATATCAAACTTTAGAGAAGGGATTATATAAAACATTATAGAAGGGCTATATAAAAGATTATAGAAGAGCTATATATAAAGATATTATAGAAGAGCGATATATAAAACAGGTAGACGAGCTTATATATCAATTTATAGAAGGGGATATATATAAACAGTATGAAGAAGAAGCGATATATAAACATTGTAGAAAGAGCTTAGATATAAAAACTTTATAGAGGGCTATATATAAACATTATAGAAGAGCTATAATAAAATTATAGAAGGGCTATTTCTCACGATTGTAGAAGAGCTAGATCTAACATTAGAGAAGGGCTATAAATAAACTTATAGAATAGCTAGATATAAAGATTATGAGAGCTAGATCAAACTTATAGAAGGGCTATATATAAACATTATAGAAGAGCTATATATAAACATTATAGAAGGGCTATATATCAAGATTGTAGAAGAGCTAGATATAAACATTATGGAAGGGCTATAAATAAACTTTATAGAATAGCTAGATATAAAGATTATAGAAGAGCTATATATAAACATTATAGAAGGGCTACTATATATACCAGATTGTAGAAGAAGATAGATATAAACATTATTAGGAAGAGCTATATATAAAACATTATAGAAGTGATATATAAAGTAAAAGATTATAGAGGCTATATATAAAACATATAGAAGAGCTATATCTAAAAATTTATCAGAAGGGCAATAATAAAGATTGTAGAAGAGCTAGATATAAACATATAGAAAGGCTAAATAAACTTATAGAAGAGCGATATATAAAGATTATAAAGGCTATTATTAACATTATAGAAGGCTTATAAATAAAACAGTTATAGAAGAGCTAATTATAAACATATAGAAGAGCCATTAGTAAAGATTATAAGAAGGGGATATAAAAACATTATAGAAGAGCTATATATAAACATTATAGAAGGGCTATAATATATAAGATAAGATTAGGAAGAAGCTTCTATATAAACATTATAGAAGGGTTATAAATAAACATTATAGAAGGACTTATATATAAAAGATTATAGAAGGGTTATAAATAAACATTAGAAGAGCTATATATAAAACATTATAGAAGGGTTATAAATAAAACATTATAGAAGAGCTATATAAACATTATAGAAGGGCTATATATAAACATTATAGAGGCGATATTAAAAATGTAGAAGGGCTATATATAAACATTATAAGAAGGGCTAATATAAAGATTGTAGAAGACAGATGATATAAACATTATAGAAGGGCTATAAATAAACAATAGAAGAGCTATATATAAAACATTATAGAAGAGCGTATATATAAAGATTATAGAAGAGCTATATATAAAGATTATAGAAGAGCTATATATAAACATTATAGAAGAGCTATATATAAAGATTATAGAAGAGCTATATATAAACATTATAGATGGGCTATATATAAAGATTGTAGAAGAGCTAGATATAAACATTATAGAAGAGCTATAAATAAACTTTATAGAAGAGCTATATATAAAGTATATATAAAGTTCCAAAAGTTCGGGTCCGGTTTTAAACAGCTGATCGCGTGTATGTTTCCTTCATACATGCTATCAGCCGTTTAAAAATGGCTGGTCACTGTACAGATTGTGGAGGCTGTGCTGCTTTGAAGATCTTCATGGAGGGAGTCAGGGGCCCGGCCTCCAATCTCGTGGGGGAAGAGATAGATATAAACATTACTGTCCTATACTTCTCCATGTGTCATATCTGCTAATTTATGGATCCCCTAAAATTGTCAGAAGTGCCGAGACATCACACAGCCTCTCTATAGTATGGTTATAAAAATGTGTCCTGTAAATATGTCTGTACCATACTATATGGAAAGAAATATGTATTGACTGGGAGTTCTAGTGTCTGGTAAATCAAAATTTACCATACTGTATGGAAAGTCATATATAATGACTGGGAATTCCAGTATCCTGTAATCAGAATGTACCATACTGTATGGAAAGTCATATATAATGACTGGGAGTTCCAGTGTCCTATAATCAGTATGTACCATACTGTATGGAAGTCATATATATTGACTGGGAGTACCCGTGTCCTGTAATAAGAATGTACCTAATGTATGGAAAGTCATATAATGACTGGAGTTCCAGTGTCCTGTAATCAGAATGTACCATACTGTATGAATATAGATAATCACCGGGCACACAGTCTTAGGTGCAAAGTCAAATTTATTGTGACGTTTCGGGATCACATGCGGTCCCTCTCTTCAGACAAACATTTTATTTTGTCTGAAGAAGGGACCGCATTGATCCCGAAACGTCACAATAAATTTGACTTTGCACACTAAGACTGGTGTGCCCGGGTGATTATCTATATTGCATATATGGACTGTTGGCTACGTAATACTGGAGACCCAGCATGTAAACATTTGCAGTGCTTGCTGCATATACTGGTTGAGAGTTGCAGGGTCCGATCCTATACGTGTATACGTATGAAAAGTCATTATAATGACTGGGAGTTCCAGTATCCTGTAATCAGAATGTACCATACTGTATGGAAAGTCAATATATTGACTGGAAGTTCCCGTGTCCTGTATCAGAATGTACCATTCTGTAAGAAAGTCATGTGTATTGACTAGGAGTTCCAGTGTCCTGTAATCAGAATGTTCCATACTGTATGGAAAGTCATGTGTATTGACTGGGAGTTCCAGTATCCTGTAATCAGAATGTACCATACGTATGGAAAATCATGTGTATTGACTGGGAGTTCCAGTATCCTGTAATCAGAATTTACCATACTGTATGGAAGTCATATATAATGACTGGGAGTTCCAGTGTCTTGTAATCAGAATGTACCATAATGTTTGAAAAGTCATATTAATGACTGGGAGTTCCCGTGTCCTGTAATCAAATGTACCATTCTGTATGGAAAGTCATGTTATTGACTGGGATTTACAGGACACTGGAACTCCCAGTCATTATATATGACTTTCCATACATTATGGTACATTCTTATTACAGGACACGGGTACTCCCAGTCAATATATATGACTTTCCATACAGTATGGTACATACTGATTATAGGACACTGGAACTCCCAGTCATTATATATGACTTTCCATACAGTATACAAACTGGGTGGTCATCAGAACCCCGCAACACAGAGCGAGAACATCCCCACTAGCACAGAGGCGAGGCTAAAGAAATGAAACATCTCAGAGGAGCCCTTAAAACTTGTGGATATCCAGACTGGGCCTTTGTCAAAAGAAGCAGAAGGAAAGAAAAGAACACAATACCAACAAGTGAAGGGAAAAAGCAAGACAGGAGGAAGAACATGGTCATCCCATATGTAGCAGGGGTCTCCGAGAAATTAAGAAGAATTTTCAAAAAAAAACATCATATCCCTGTCTGCTTTAAAACGAACCACAACACA